>JAZHYW010038162.1:0-12825 GCA_037355805.1 Ixodes ricinus
ATATATATATATATATATATTAGAGTTTAATTTAAAGCTAGACAACAAAAATGAAATAAAGTGGCAGTTTTGCACATCCTATGTCCTATATCGGCCTGCTCTTCGTCTGAATGCTGGTTTGCAAACCCGCTACATAGTTCTGTGGAATAAAAGCCTATCTATCCTGAAAAAAGTGGCGCCAATCATTTTTGTGGATATGCTCGAGACACGTGCCGCGCGCCACTTCTGGGAAGAACTAGAGCCACTAAATCAGCTGCGCTTAGAGTATCGGCACTCTGTTCCCCAACATTATTGTAGGCGCCGACATTTTGGTGCTTGTGCAGAGTAGACGCAACTGCCGATCATCATGATTCAAAAGTGCGACTTCCTCAGCATTAGATTCGGTGTTAGGAAGCTCATATAATATTGCTTTGCTCTGTCGCGAACTGTTTAAACAATTGTGAAGGACGGAAAAGCGTTTCCTGTGATCTCAGATAAATCTTCAGATAACTGGCAACCATGATTTTAAGCCAATATGGCCAAGTGGCGTTACTCTCAAACGTAGCTTATTTAGTGGCACTATATATAGAAGAACATGGCGTCTGAAATCTAGCTCAGTGCTGCGCTGTTCCGCCATGATCTTCCCTAGTGCCACTAAATAAGCTTCGCTTCAGGGTAACGACACTTGTTCATATTGTGGCTTAAAATTATGGATGCCAGTTATCTGAAAATTTATCTGAAATCACAGGAAACCCTTTTACGTCCTCCACAAATGTTTAAACGCTTCGCAACAGAGCAAAGCAATATTACATGAGCTTTCTAACGCCGAATCGAATGCCGAGGAAGTTGCACTTTTGAATCATGACGATCGGCAGTTGCGTCTGCTCTGTACAAGCACCAAGATGGCGACACCCACAGCAATATTGGGGTACAGAGGGCGGACCCTAAGCATAGCTCATTTAGTGGCAAGGTCCACACTTCTGCGTGGCGAGGTCCACACTTCTGCACGTCCAGAGGTGTGGACCTCGTCGAAAACGTCCACACTTCTGCGCGTCGAGTCAAAAGCAACAAAAAGCAACCGTTTCCCACCCGTGAACTGCACCAAGGAGTTCTCTGTCCAAGCAAGTGGCGCGGCTCTACTACTCATCCACAATCGCGCGCCCAGTGCACAGCAGCTGACAAGATTGGCAACGGGTATGGCAAGAAAGGACACTTTCCGTCTGTCTGCCAGTCAGCGAAAAAGAACCACTCAAATACACAAAGCCATGTTGCACTCGAGTTATCCTCGTAAATTCCATAAGTTGAAGGTGCTGCCGGCAAGTGCAGACTAAATTCATTTGATAAAATTCACGCTTACAAGTACCGCCAACCATTGTTGTGGAAACGCGCAAAACACGTGCCAGGAGCGGGTGCTCCGCTGCCATTCGCTTCCAAGGGCCGCTCATTTCGGTACTGCGCGAGACAACTGCTTCCAAGGGCCGCTCGAGACACGGGCCTCGTGCACTGGCGCATTTGACGCCACTTGCAAGACAAACGCAAACACATCGAAGGGCTTTAGTCCAGACAGATAAAAAAGGATCAGTGGCCATGTGCAATAAAGAAAAAAAAGGATCGGTGGCCGAGTGGGCTAGAGCACACCAGCTCGGAGCACGTGGAGCGAAAGCTCGCGCTGTATAACCCAGGGATCCTGGGTTCAATCCCCACCCCTGCCCGTGTATCCCCACCCCTGCTCGTGTATCAATCCCCACCCCTGCTCGTGTATCACTATTGCGTGATGCACGTCAAAGACCTCGGGCTACCGGTTGTATTGCACTGGCTAAATTGCTCACCTACAGCTGGGAGACAAGTCGCCCCGTTGAGGCAGACTATGCTCTAGGCTGTATAAAAATACACACACCCCAATTTGTTTCCAGACAGGTAAGATAGCACCGCTTCATTCCACCGTGACATAGTAAGGTCACTGTTGAAAGAGGTGTTCATAACGGACAATAGCATAGTGAACTACCGAGGTTACTTATGAAGACACGAAAGTTATTTAGAGGTTCATTTGATTTTGCCTAAAAATGAGAAAGGTGAAGAGAAAAAAAAAAGGAACATACGCCTCACCTTAGGTAGAAACTTATTTTCTACCTATTTATGGCCCGTTTGGTTTTCTTCCGCAAAACGGGAAGTGTTAAATTTACAAAAAAAAATTGTTTCGGGCGCGAAAACGCTAACGTCAAAATTCAGTTTGCATCTCAGAGAAAGCACCTGTTTGTTGGTTAAGAAAGTATATTGTAATTGTTCGAAATAATAGAAATCATGCTTCTTTTTTATTTTTTTATATCCACTAGCCACCAAACAAGGTCTACAGAGAATTAAAATATCTGAAATAATGTTTCATAAGATAAATGTTGTTCGGAATAAGTATTTTAGCCTTCTTTGCAACTCATTCAACTATTTTTTTTTATTTCAAAATACATATTAGAAGGGTGCCTTCATGTGCGCTTTGCTTAGGGTGGAGACATCTGGCCATTTTGTCCCACACGTTTATTGTTCTTTTTGTTCAGAAGCGCGTGAAAGAGCGTGTCCCTGCACGCGTTTGTGGCGCTGACTGTGCTATGGCGACATTTTGTTTTCGTCGATTTATTTATATTTTACCCGAGAGCGCGTGCTGTCGGCATCGGGTACTACAAAGGGTGGCATCACCCTAAGCAGAAGGACATTGACGCACCCTACATATTGCCGCGCGCGCAGGTGGCCAAGCAGGCAGCGCGCTCGTGGCCTAAGGATTATCGCGCGTGCCTTCCGCGCAGAAAACCAGGGTTCGATTCCTGGCCGTGAAGACGCATTTTTGTTGATTCTAGCGTAATGTTCTGGTAAATTCGAGAACCGTGTTGCTGATTCGAGGTTAGAATGTTTGACACGCCGAACCTTCTACGCCGATTATTCCAGAAGCCCACGCGTGTACAAAATGGGCTCCGCGTGGCAAGCCGGAGTCAGTTTCGCCCCAGCGCTCGACTCTGCTGTCACTTCGACGCCCGCGACGCTCTGCTTTCTTCTGTTCCCTTTTTATTTTTGGGCACAAGTTTGCCCCATTAAACGTTTAGTTTCTTCAGTTATTGTCGCCTCATCACTTGTCATTCGTGACAATATTAGGATATCTCTGTTCAAACCTGCACGATTTTCGGGTGCTTACGAGCCACGCTTGTAGCGTATGCAAGCGTTTGACCACGCGCGCTTACATAGCACACACAAAAAATAGAATCAAGAAAAGTATCGCCTTCAGAGCTTTATCAGGCCATTCGCTAGGAGTCTGCTGATGACTAGCTACACTTTTTTGCAACGTTCAAAAAGTGCCGACCAACGGAGCCATGAATTGTAATTGTGTTGTGTCTATGTTTATAGACGCTTTACACACGCGCCAGATTACAGCCGCCATTGCCGACCTTCACTTGTCTTACCGAGATGCCGAGCCACTGAAGCGGGCGTTGACGAGCCTCCACCAAGGCCAATGCTAAAAGGAAGGACACCATAAAATCTAAGATGGCAATAGCCTGGCCTGTTGTGGCAATGACAAAGTGAAGTGAACGTAATAAGAGCAAACAAAAACTGAAGGTCGGTTATGGCGGCGCCCATGCAAAGCTGCTGCAAAGCGTCTATACAGCGGGTAGTTAGTCAGCTCTGAGGGCATCTGGGTGTCTTCGTTGGAGATGAAATACAGTGCAGTATACCGCTGCTTGTCTGACAACTTAACGCGCATCACGCAGTAGTGATACATGAGAGCACGCCGGTACGATGCTCATCCAGATTGAAACGGGCAGAGGCGGTGGATTGAATCCACGATCAGTCAGCTTTACAGCGTGAGCTTTCGCTACACGTGCTACCGATCCACGAGCAACGAGACATCGCGGTCGAATTCGAGCTTGAGAGAAAAACCAACAGCAGCAACAGCAAGAAAATCTCCGGTTTGAGGCATTTAGTACTAGTGTCGCCATCTCGTTTTAACAAGTTGGAAATAAAATTAACAGGGTGATTTTATTTACACAAATACGCAAATACAACAATATTTTGCTTTCTCGTCATGGTCTTAAATTTAAGATTAGAGGTACCCCTAGTACGTACGGCCAAGCGTTTTGTCACGTTTGTCTTCTAAATAATGATATTTTCAAAAATGCCTCAAAACGCGCTAAAAACAGTCAAAACGGTCATATTTCTGGATTTTATTCAAAATCTCCAGCGCTCTAAAAGAAAAATCCAAGGGCCGTACGACCTTCATTACGTTATCATAAGTAACCCCCAAAAGAATGAATCCTATCGTGCATTCCTGAAACTCAGGTTTGTGTAGCGAAATTTGCCCATTTAGTGACGAGCGGTTGAATCCCCTTTGAAATGGCGAATTCTTAAGTCGCTGAATAGCTCCGCTTTTAACCGCAGTATGCGTGACGGCTAGATTTCGCGGCGATATTAGCGAGTTTTTGTAGACCGTGTTTCCCTCTCCGCTAAGCCCCTCCACCACCCGGAACTCTACAGCCAAGGCCATCGGCACGCAGGCGCAATGGCGGTTTTTTCGTAGCGGAGTGTTAGCGGAGGGGAAACACGGTCTACTAAAACTTCCTTTTGTCGCGTTTCCCTTTTAGGAAAATTCCACGTCAGCTGATGCCACCCGTCGATTAGGCATGCAAAGGGCACAACGGGCCTGCTATGGCTACACACTGGCGGCACCTCCGATTATCAACACGATGCTCGCCGTTCCTTCCCTTGCAGCTGAAGACGGGCAAGGGGAAGCGGCAGTAAACTCCGTTCTTTCTTTGGACCTAATCGTGTCAGCTATCGTCGCCGGTGGCGTGCTGTGCGGCGAAGAGGCGTTAAAGGTACACTGACACCCCCAAACTTTTATTTTTTATTTTTTGCCAGGCGATTTATTGTGTTGTCAGAAGACTACCCAATCAATATTTTGCTACAGCGTCACGTATATTTTTTAATAAAGTAAAAAAACGCAAATGCTCGAAACCGAAACCGAAACTGGACTGGGGAGGAAGAAGAAATGTAGAGGAGGAGGTGGTGGAAGTCACGTGGCTGTGATACTTGTTTTCCCCCAAACAATGCATTTGCAGCTTTTTAGAAGCCCCAAAAAATGGGCATCATATTTCTTTACTATTTTTAATACTGTGTGCGTGCCTTCGATGATCTACGACTTTGATTATATTTGGTAGTTGTGTCTAAACCTCAGAAAACGGCCCGTGACCACGGAAAAGTGAGTGAGCGCGACTCAAACCGGACAGTTCTCGATCGGCAGTTTTCGGGCGAAAAAAAAACGAATTTCGAGCCGTAAATTCTGTTCTGTGTAGTTTGGCTCTCATATGTCACGTACAACTAAAAACCTCGGCGAGCATACATACCCTGTCAGTGTCCCTTTTAACGCCGGGTTCTGGTGCGAGAGTTCAACCTCAAGAATTGTTTTCTAGCTTTGAACAAAAATTACTTTGATTTAACTTTCAGAATCAAAAGACAATCAATTGTTCTTCCAAACCCACCATATTTTGTATTTTTAGTTGAACCACCTCAGGGAAAAATAAACGGCTGCATATACGTCAAAAAGCACTTATTTTGCAAATTCAGGATTTTTTTATACTGCGAGATATTTAATTGAGCGGTTTAAACATTTTTTTATAGATTATATACCTCCAGGGCAGCCGGTAAAAAGTTCTTTTAAGTCCCCGGATCAATTAGATATTTTATAATAAAATAACAAATGCTAAAAGTTTCAAACAAATTGTTTAAAAAAAAGATTTAAATTAAACAAAACTGCACAAGCCCAACCACATTGCAAGTCGTAAGCCGTGCAGATTTAAGAAAAAAAATTTGTTGGGTGTTTCATGAAAAAGCTGATTTTTCATCAATTATGGAGTGATACCGAGTTTCACGCTATTTTTAAAAGTTGAAACCGTGCTCACGCCATCAAACAAATTTTTTCGTCAAAAATATTTTAGGGCATGGCTACGGACATTGCGGCAAAAGGCCATAAATCTTTTTTTAGAAATCGAAGGTGGTCGAGCGCAACGTCTGGGACGTTTGACATGGAAAGACCATAGAGTTATTACAATAAACGCTAGAGGCTCAGCTGGCGCTAGTGTGCTGTGGCATTTTGAAGCAGACAGCAAGCAGTCTAAATTTGACTTCCGGTAATGTATTCCTATGGGAAAAAGCGAGTGCATTTTCTCTCTGCGCTCGATTATAAGAGCAAATATCACGAATAATCTGTACGTACTAGGCACATTGGAACATTTCTCAGTCACGCAGACGAAATAAATGGTCAGTTAGGGCGTTTTTCTTTCAAATTCATCGCATTAAAAACGGTGCTAAAACGGCTTCGTACGTGTATTTTTGTGCACTGTCGGACACTGTTAGCGCGAACACGGCGTCGACGCTTTCCAACATGGGGGATATACGTGCCAAACGAACGAACGACATGTCGAAAACCGAGAGAGACGGCAAGAACTACGCAGTAACACTGGATAAGTAACTCCGTGTGCTTGCAGACGATCAAAATATATTGAAAGTCACGTAATATAGTCAGATTTGCAATAAATAAGTACTGCGAAGATGCTCGTTCTGGGTTCAAATGGTTCAAATCATCACCCGCACGCTCCAAATCTTTGCAAATAAGGGGAGCCAGAGAGCAGGTGCCCGATAAAAACTGCCCGACATGGGAAATAATAAAAAGACATACCTTTCGTAGCTCACGTGCTTTATTTTTTGCGTTCGAATGTTTCTTTAACCGATCGTAAAGATGCACGACGGAGTCATTTTCATCCAATGACAGGACGGGCATATTAGCAATATATAAGCACCACCGAAATGCTAGCGAACCTGAACACACACCACATTCCTTTCGATCGTTAGTTTGCTTAGAACCGTCGCTCGTTTTCACATACCTTCCTTGAAACAGGGGTTTGGGCCTGAAATAGCTGAAATAGAGCGAAGTTTAACATCGCTCAGTGGTAAAGAAAATGCTGTAACTAAAGCAATTACACTTTCACAATACCAATAAAGGTACATACTATCCGGTACAACCGAAATGACAAAAGTTATTCATGTTATTTTCCGGCGAAGAGACAAAATTCACGCGCGTTTTCCCATAGGAATACACAGGAGGCTGGAAATGTAGACTGCATGCTGTCTGCTTCAATTTGCAACCGAAGTCCCGTAGACACTAGCGCCAGCTGAGCCTCTAGCGTTTATTGTAATAACTCTATGGGAAAGACCCCTAAGGACGCTCCTGTGTGTTCAACGTGTTGGGTACCGATGATCCCAAATTCGAGCAAGTCTTGCCTTTCTTACGCTGGAGTAGCCGCGGGGCTGTTTCGTGATTGAAAAAGATTCTTCTACTTGTGTTGAACGTTTATTCAACTCCTCGTTACACAATGGGCAAATTTCGCTACACAAACCCGAGTTTTAGGAATGCACGATTGTATTCATTTTTGGAGGTTACTCATGATAACGTAATAAAGGTTGTACGGCCCCTGAATTTTTTTTAGAGCGCTGGAGATTTTTAACAAAATCCAGACATATGACCGTTTTCACTGTTTTTAGCGCGTTTTGAGGCATTTTTGAAAATACAAATATTTAGAGGACAAACCTGACAAAACGCTTGGCCGTACGCACTAGGGGTACCTCTAATTTTAATCTTAGACCATGGCGAGAAAGCAAAATAATGTTGTATCTGCGTATTTGTGTAAATAAAATCACCCTGCTAATTGTATTTCCAACTTCTTAAAACGAGATGGCGACACTAGTACTAAATGCCTCATCCCGGAGATTTTCTTGCTGTTGCTGCTGTTGTTTTTCTCTCAAGCTCGAATTCGACCGCGATGTCTCGTTGCTCATGGATTGCTTGCACGTGTAGCGAAACCTCGCGCTGTAAAGCTCACTGATCCTGGATCTCAATCCACCGCCTCAGAGCCGCATATGTAGAGAGTTTGGTCAATGAGAGGCGCGGACAGAGCCAGGGCGTGCGGCAGACTCGGAAAGAGGGCTTGGCATGCTCTCTTGACCAACCAGAAGCCGAAAAGAATCCCCTAGCGGTGGTAGCGAGAAACAGTTCTGATCAAAGGTCTATGTTCGTAAATGGTGTTAACAAACGCGTAAGAGTGAAGTGCAGTAACTCTTCGTGGTTGAAAATAGGGTGCACGTGTTGTTTTGATCATGATCATGCAGAAGGATGTAAGAAACGAATGCGCCGCTCAACTCTGTTTTGCTCGGACGGAGTGTGACCGCTCGGACGGCAGATTCCCGGCCCTCGGCGCTTGGCGTACGGATTATGTCGATCGTTCCGCTAGTCGCACTCTTCCACCGCTTCCACCATCATTTTGGATGAGCTTGATTGAAACATCACGTGTACCATATTTTCAGTCATCGAGAGTTACTCCAATGCAGTTATCAGGTTTGTTTCTCGCGACCACCGCCAGGATATTATTTCCGGCTTCTGGTTGGTCACATTCGAATTTCTGAAGACGCCCTGGAACACGCCCAGCCCGCTTTCGGCCAATGGCGCCTCCTCATTTGTCTCCTATACTTCCCAACGAATGGCCAAACTCTCTACATATACGGCTCTGCACCGCCTCTGTCCGTTTCATTCTGGATGAGCGTCGTACCGGCGTGCTGTCATGTATCAGTATTGCGTGATGTACGTTAAAGACGTCAAACGAGCTGCGGTATACACTCTAAGAAAAAATGGAGGAAAAAGTAGCAACGGCGCGTCTTCCTCCCGTCTACCGACGTGTCCCCAAGCGGACACGAAAAAAAGGGATGAACGAAACGTTTTTCTTTTTCTCCAGGCAGACGGGAGAAAGCTTTCGCCCTCCCGACTCACCTTCTTTCGGTTTCGTTTTTAGAGCAGGTCGCGCACGTTGTTTAATAAATGATGTTGAGTGGATTGAGCTTCAGCGGCAGTGAAGGACGCCTGTAATTCCGTCTTCTAGTCCAAATGTGCAGAACATTTCGGTTGCATTGACGTTTTTATCACAACTTTTATCAAACGAGCAAACGAAGCCACTAGAAACAGCGAAGTTTCGGAGCAGTGCCAGCAGCCCCACGTACACTGGGTAAGATGGCCGTCTGCGGGTTGCGGGACTCACGCTGAACTACAGTAGCGAAACCATGCGGACTGTGTCGACGTTTTTGACGTTATGGAAATCGCAGGAACTGCGTCCAAGACAGGCAGGATTTGCTGCCGGCTGCCTGGGTGCCTTCCGTGCAGAGTTCGGTTCTGTTTTCCGATGCCGAGTGCAACCGGCGTTCAGCGTGGTTCTGTATTTGTGCGTGTCTGCAACATAGAAGCAACATCGTGATGGCAGTCTTGTGGGTTGTGAACCGAAGACTGGAATTATCGCCGTTGTGACCGTGTGTTCGCGTATCAGTGGTGTAACAACATTATGAAATGACGTAAACTGTAGGGTATTGATGCCGCTGGTCGGGCCGTGATCAGAGGGGTTGGGTGTTGCAGGTTGACATTCCGCTTTACATTAAAGAGTTTAATACCACTTGAGGGATTAGGTGCAATCGATCAACGTGCGGATAGTCATGTTGGAACGCTGGTCTGAACAGTAAGCTCCTATCGTACAGTGGCCAATGTGACTGTCGGCTGTCTCGTCCCCGAGAGCGATTGCGCTCTGGGGAAAGGATTGAACAGTACGAAATCATAACGGAAAGTAGGTATATTTACAGTGTGGAATTTTAGCATTAAAGAAGAATAGTAGGTAAAATCGAGAAAAAAAAGCTATCCTTTATTTTGTTGTTTAAATATATTACGGTTCCTGCAGAAACTGCTCTCCAAGTGGCGCGTTCGGATGAGTGCTAGAAGTTTTCGAGCTCGCCACGGCGTAGCTCCGTACACTTATCACCTGCCGCAAGTCGTGGCTTTGACTGCATTCAAGTTGATCAAAAAGCGATTTCTCAGCATATGAAGCATCACTGCCAGCTGAGTGATTATCCGCTCTACAGAGATTAGTTCAAGACTGCAATTGACGTTCGGCGCGTACTACTGAGGTTCGACTGGAGCTTTTCGCGAAGCAGAACAATTGCTAATGTGAAAAATTTTGGTTCATGCCTTTTGACGAATGCCTCTAGGGTTTGTGCTTGCCTTTACTTTCAACATTCGCTTGTTTTTGAGGGGAGATTATTTTGATTAATATCGACCATGATACCGACAAGGTCGTTCCCTTGCTGCTTCTCCGCGTAGCTGACTGGTCGTTCCAGCAGCTGCGAAAACCGCGGGCTGCGCGTTACTGTCACCAGCGGCAAGAAAGCAACGCTCGGTCACCGACATCTAGGAGATTCGCGTTCATTCTCGCACCAGACGTAGCTTTCCACCTGCTTTGTTGTTCTCGAAAGTGCCAGTTCATCCTCGCCCTGAGCGCGGCGACGCTCGAAGCCTTCTTTGCCGAACTTTCGAGATAGTGACGCACGTGTAGATAAGCGGCTACCCGCGACCTTGGTCGAGTCGCAGTCTCGCTCGCGCTCTCTGTTTCGCCGCCGAGTCGCCGCCTGCTTCTCTGCTGCCTCGACGCTCCTTTCTTTACTTATTTTTGGTTGGCACAAGTTCGCCCGTAAACCTTTATTTTCAGCTCACTCCTCGCCTTCTCGTCGCCTTAATTCGTGACATTTCTGGTGGAAAGTTACGTCTGGTGCGAGAACGAACGCGAATCTTCACAGATGTCGGTGACCGAGCGTTGCTTTCTCGGCGCCTGCGGGCGAGCAGATATAACAAAGAAAAAATAGACTAATAAAACTC
Organism: Ixodes ricinus; assembly: GCA_037355805.1. Classification (NCBI taxonomy): domain Eukaryota; kingdom Metazoa; phylum Arthropoda; class Arachnida; order Ixodida; family Ixodidae; genus Ixodes; species Ixodes ricinus. Next base: position 10,754 of record JAZHYW010038162.1, read on the forward strand.
AATAAATCTCGCACTTGTTAATGGTGAGCGGAACAATATATTGGGTGTGTTTTTTGTCATCGTGTTGCTGATGCGGGGACCAGCGACCTCGCTAGGTAATAAGTAAAAGGTCCGATTCCAGACCATTTCTGTTCAGAAAGTTTGGCTAGGGTACATTCTTCAATTTCGCTCCCGGAAACTAGCAAAATTCAGAATTGTAGTTATAATCTGAACATCCAGAACATCGTGGAGCTAATCATAGCAGGTTATGTAATAGGGTGATATGGCTGTAGCTCCCCATGAAGGCTTCTGTACAATCCTCGCCAGCTTTAACAGTAAAGAGTGAGCACACAGCCGACGATACCTGGCGGCGAGGTTATCACCAAAAATGGTCACTTGTGTCATCTGCCAGCGTGCCGTGCATATAACCTCGCAGATGATGTGGATGACTTTCAGAAAGCATCACACCAGGTACTGTGATTGCGCACGCATGAGTTACTGCAAGCTAAGCAGGGCCGTGTGTTATTTTCCTACTCTTTTGATAGCGCGGTTTTTGAAGGAAGCACTTGTGTGCTACACAGCCTTTGTGTTTGTCGTGCAGCGCATTACATCACAGTGCACCTGCATCAAACAGTTGCTTTCAAACAAAGGCATACCATTTGGTTATTTTTGTCCAACTGAAAAGTGCTGCTGACTGCACAGCTTGGCAGAACAAGAGAGTCTTTGTATACTCAGAAAGGTTGCTTATAATTCACGTGATTGTACGAATGAAATGTCTGTTTCGAGATCGAGATATACGATGAAGACCTCGACGACTTTATCGACCTGAAGCCGGAAAACAATGTGGAGAACCGAGCAAAGAGAAAATTGGCACGAAAGCTTGTCCTCAAGCTGATGTGAGTGTTTTGCTGCAAACCAAGGTCTTTCTTGGGGCACCGATAGATTGCAGAGTTGGTTTTCATGCATATATTTTTGCAGGATTTAATTTGTAGGCAGAATTCTGAACACACATGAGACATCACAAATATGATTTGTTAAATAGCTGTAGTATTGTAAAATGTGCACTAAAAAGCAGAGTGATCAATAATCGAATGAGCGTTAGCTTAACCTCAGCGTTATATACAGCTGACTAAATATATGGGAGGCATCCCTGTTTAATACAAGCTTAGGTGCTGACAGAACACAGTTGAGGATAATAGCACCTATATATGGCACGTACTTCAAACCCGCAGTACTTGCTTCAGCTAAATTGAAAGAGACACTAGCCTGTCACATAGCATGGTCTATAGCGAGTTAGCGTAGTTAACAGTCATGCAGAACTCAATGCATCTGGTATGCTGAAGAAACAGTAAAATCATTTTTAAGCCATGTCAGTTTTTAAGAAATGTTTTTATACTCTGCACACAAATGCATCGGCTCACATGTCTGTCATTTTTAGGCTCACAATGATTACTGTCAGCGTCATACCCCACCATTTTTACCTAAAGGTGGAACGTTTTTCAGTTCTTTGGAAGCAGAGTTACCATAAAACGGCCATTTCATTAGGCCATGTTGCAGATGGTGTTAAACATTAGAGATTGAAGATTTTCGTTGGGGTAGAAACCCAGAGAGTTGCTGCAGACGGATCTTTTTTGTGCAGTGTACAAGTCCCGCTAGCATCACTGGTGACGTGACCGCAATGACAGCACGAGTGACGGGTTCAGAGTAAATGACGATCACCTCACAGGAGAGAATTATGCGGTGTGTAGTTTACTAGGGTACAAACTACATTATTTAATAATTTTATTTGAACACGAAGTGTGTTTTGTTTCAGTGCCTAACTTAAATGTGCAGCTTGAGCAGACCGTGCCAGTTGAGAAGCGTCACGACTACCAGAGTTCGCACTTCTCGACTTCGGGATGTACGAAGAGTTCTGAAGGAAGACGGCCATAGGCGGTGCAGTCCGGCAGGCCATCACGAATCAGCCTTTTCAAGCTTGCTTCAAGATAGTGTGGTATGTAATGCTTCTTGCTTTGGTGTCAGCCGTCTTTCTTCGTTGTACTTGCATTCTGATATTGTAAATGTAAATAAGCCCAACCAGTTTTCGTTGCATA
>JAZHYW010038163.1:0-11858 GCA_037355805.1 Ixodes ricinus
TGGATGTTTTGACACGATAGATGCTCTAACTCTGGTGTCACGTGACCTAATGAATGTTTTGACTCTATAGATGTTCTGACCCGATGGGTGCTTCGAACAGAAGCAATACAGACACTACAATAGAGGCTTGCTTCTTCATTGAACGATGGTCCGGCCCAATGGCGTACCAACTTGTTTTTGAGTGGGGGGGGGGGGCGGGCAAAGCAGACCCCCCCCTTCCCAGGGCTGTGGGGCGGTGCCCTTGGTATCCCTCGGGGCGTCGCCGGCCAGCGTTTGCCCTGCCCAGTGGCGGCTGTGTTCCGGGGGGGGGGGGCAAAACACAAGCGCCCCCCTTGCCCCCCCCCCCCCCGTTGGTACGCCCATGGTCCTGCCACATTGGTCTTATAAAAAAGCGTCTGCCGGAACGTTCGGAGCATCGCATATGTACGAAGCATGATGTCCGCAGATAACTGCCACCATGTCTGCGGAAAAACTGCCGTGTCTTTTGCGCGATATACGAAGCAGTCTGGCTACGGCTCTAGAAGGCGTGCTAAGGCCAACGTTGGCTGCCAGAGAGCTGCCAGAGCTGCCAGACTGTTCTCCAACAAAGAGTTTCTCAGATCACGGTGGTGGCCGGGCTGGCTTTTTAACGCACAGCTGTTCGAAGTGCGGCTTCGACGGACCCTATGATATGTATTGGACAAAATGAACTAAACAATGATATATTTGCAGCCATTATTCGCATTAAACTAAGTTGGAGGTTTCGGCATACTGGAAACTCGACTTTGGAGGGGTGTGTGAGGCGGCGCAGCAGGTTTGCAAGCAGTGGCCAGTCAATTCAGTGAGGCAAGCCATGGCTAGATAAGACATTTGTTGAAATGCGATAAAAAACGACGACGCTTTGAAGAAAGAATCGCTGAAAATAAAAAATAAATGTTTTTGGTTGAAACGAATTTCGCCAAGATCGACCTTCCAAGTTTTCTTCGCCGGCACAGCGAGTCGAAATAACAGTAATTGGTGTCTCGGATCATGAATGCACCATCAGTGTTATTCAGATGCAGAATTAAAACAACTACTTCAATTTTAAAAAAAAGGTTACGTAGCAACGAAACTATTTATTTGAATTTCGAAGTGACCAGTCACAGAATCCATGCTTATATTCTCGTACATATATAATTATCAGGAAAAAAAACAACGATTCTTTAACTTACACATTACTACAGTAATGTCGTGGCGTCTCTGATCTCCACCATCCCTTCCACACAAAAAATATACATCGAAAGAAGGTAGCCTGTAACAATACTAAAAAGAAAAAAAAACTAATAGTTTTTGTGAAAGTGAAAGAACGCGCTTTCCAAAGGTACGGCGTGCCAATGCTTCTGGAGTCAATGATGCACCATTCGTGCTCCAGATTCCTGTCTAACAACAACAACAAAAAACACGAGAAAAAAAGAACCGTTTTCCGAAACGCTTGGCACCTTTCCGCGACCCTCTCAGCGCGACAGTCATACGATTTGCGAGCGCCGCACCTACAAGTGGCGCCATCTCTCGGAGCGACTCTGAACCGGAATTCGAACCCTTCGCGGCGAGCAGTACGAAAAATAGTCCGCCGTTTCGAATAGAAATGGAGCCTGACTCGGACGGAACTGCATAGATACTATTGAAATAAACAACTTAATTTTGACGTATTTTATACTGTAACCTAGAGAGTAAATAACATATAAAAAAAACAAGAACAACAACTGGAGTTTGATATTAGCAGAACATAATTTTCTTTATTTCTTTATTTGTCTCGGAGCACATACATTTATACTGAGAGAAAAAATAAGAGTATCATAGGGGCAAAAAAATCCCAGCATCAATAACTAGTTATTAAAAAAAAATATAAGCCCGTTATAAAACAGTGTCCCACCAAAAAAAAATGTTCACAGAGCGACGAACACAACGTGGTTCTGGGCGCGAAATTCGGTCTTAAATGACGCTAGTACAAAGTGAAATATTTAGTTACAATCAAGGGGCAGGCTTATTGATTACATATGTCAAAATACACGCAGCACCCAAATAACAAGGACTGGTTGATGGCGGAAACTGGACAAGCGCCTATTTAATATTTATATTTGAATATATAAATATATATTTATATATTGACAATTATATAGAATTATCAAATATAATATTAAAAAAAGATTTATTTATCCAGCACTTTTTAGTCGCTTCAGTGCGGGTTAATTAGACATGGCGAACCGAATGACGAAGAAAATATGTATGTTTCGAGTCCCTGTTATTAACTGGCCAGAATGACACTTCATAACCATCAAACACTAGGCTTAACAAGGTCGCCTGCCAGAGCCAGTACCCGCCACTGCCTTGAACGACAAACATCATGCAAACACCTTGAATACACACTGTTATCAACGTTTTCTCTATCTTTATTCGGTCGAGCGTGACTAACCGGCCAAAAAAGAGCTGTTCTGACAAAAAAAAAAAGAAAAAAAAAACGGTGCAGAAAACTGTTTAGGACGTCAAAAATGTTGATTTATAGTAATGTAAACCCTGAGGTGCGGAGATTTTTCATAACCAGTTCGCTTGCACACTGTCGTTTCTTGATTTACCTGTTGGCTGATAAATATGATCGTGTCCCGTGGCCCTCGGTAGGACTAGAGCCACTAAATAAGCTGCGCTTAGAGTATCGGCACTCCGTTCCCCGACATTCTTGTGGGCGCCGCCATTTTGGCTCGTATGCAGAGCAGACGCAACTGCCGATCGTCATGATTCAAAAGTGCGACTTCCTCAGCATTAGATGCGGTATTAGGAAGGTCATGTAATATTGCTTTGCTCTGTCGCGAACTGTTTAAACATTTGTGGAGGGCGGAAAATCGCTTCCTGTGATTTCAGATAAAGCTTCAGATAGCTGGCAACCATGATTTTAAGACACAATATGGCCAAGTGTCGTTACTCTGAAGCGTAGCTTATTTAGTGGCACTAGGTAGGACAAAGCTCTAAAGTCTGCTTTACGCATTCGCGCTTAAGTGGCACCGAGTCCGTCGCAAGCGACTGGCGCCATCTACAGGGAGGCCCCGGGAACCTGCCACTCCGCGTATATTTCCTAATATTGTATTGATTGTTCTTTCCCCATGGGCTCGAAATAAATCTGGCAATGTTACGAAGGACTATTTCGCATAGATGACGCGTGCATATTTGATCTCGTTGATGGCGCAAAACATTCAGTCTCGTTCTGGAAATATTCCCATACCGGAAGTGGGCAAGAATCACCCGAAAAATGGCTCCAGTATGTCGTTCTTTTTTTTTTTTTTTGCCCGTATTTTTTTAGCATAGAAACGAAGACCTGGTGTTTATCTTTGGGCACACATAAATAAACACTATTATTATTATTAATATTATTATTATTATTATCAGCCAGCCACAAGCGGTTACAACACCCTCGATCACACTCAAGCGCAAATGCGCGAACTAGCTTTAAGGAAGCAGCGTTTGCGAAAAACACCGCCGGTGCGTATTTTTTCGCAACTCACACATAGTGGATTTGTTTCCCGCTTTCTCCGTTTCACGATTCGGCCGCCAGGAAACGCCAGCTTTCGTCCGCGCACTTGGATAAGCCGTAGCTCCACCGGCTTCTCTCCTTCGCGTCTTTTCCGCTGGGCGGCGTCGCGACTCCCGTGGAGTTGCGTAGTGTGCCCGGATCGCAGAGTCACGTGGTGTACGGGACGCGTTTGCAATGCGAGCTGCTGCGAGGAGGAGTCAAAGGCGTCCATCGTCCGTAAGCGTCTTCGCCTCTCTTCCCTCCTCGCCCTCCCGCGAGAACGCAATTGCGCATGCGCACCTACGATCAATCGGCGCTAGACGCGTCCGCCATTTCATCGCGAACGCTCTCCGTGGTTTCGGTTGCTCCCTCTCTTACATCCATGCTCTCTATACAGTTGCGAAGAGCGTAGCACGGACGGCGCGACGTACTACTCTTCGCGGAGCACACCGTGTAACCGTACACAGGTACAGCGGCACGGTCCCGCGCGTGTGGCCTTGCGGCTGCTGCAACTTGGTCGCGGTCGACCGACCCGGCGGCCTGCGCGAACGAGCCTCGGATGCGCGAGCTATTTTGCGCTCGTTGCCCGGCGAACGACTCGTCGTGCGCGTGCGTCTGTTCACCTCGTCCTGCACCCAGAGTCAACACGTTGAACTAACGTTATCAGGGAGTTTTGGTAGATCGTTTCGATAACCGGATGCTCCGCGCAGATACCTTCGCGCGTTCAACGTATCGTTACCGTGTTTCGCTATTGGAGTTGTCCGAACGATCTATACTAAAACTCCCAATTAATTGGAGCGCTGGGAGGGAGGGGTTTGGATAAATTGTTTCTTCACTCTGATAACTACTCGATCGCAATAGGATCGAGTCATCAAATCGACACAGAATGTGCTTTCACAGCAGGTGGTGGTGGATGTTGCATTGAGCCATTAAATATACGCGGCATTTAGAACATCGCTCTGCATTTCCCGATTGTCTTCTCGGGGTGCCATCAGGTCGCTTCGCGCAGAGCGGAACCGATTGGCGATAGTTATGATTCGATATTGCGACTTCACGAGCTTCGAATGCGGTCTGGGGAAGGTCGGGCGACGACGTTTAATAAATTTGCTCCGTTGCGAACCCTTTAAGTCATTTCTGCCCGGAGAACGCAGAAAGCGTTTCCTGCGATTTCACGCGAAGCTTCTGGCAACTGGCAACCATGAGTTTAAACACCAAGATGGCTAAATTCACTCTTAAGCGAAGATTTATCATTGAGTGACTAATATAGCCGAAGCGCGTGGGAGCGCTTCCTGGTGAAAGCCTGTTTAAAGTTTAGTAAAGGGTAAAGTGGACAATGAAGCATGGTTGTCATCGTATGGTACAAAATTGTTCTACTAGCGGAAGGCGATTTGAACATGTGTAGTAGTCATCAAGCTATATACTATATATATATTACACGAAGTTTTATTGATACTAATTCCGGCTATGTCTCTCAGTTTCTCTGCTGAGGTAAACCCCGGCGCTCACTTTTAAGAAGTAATTTTTTCTAACATATATCTGAAGTGGGACGACTTCATCACCAGCAGCCGCGACGCGGCAGGTTTTTTTCAACATGCCTATAGCAGCGCACTTTGGCCGTGGCATCTAAATCTTACAGCTATCTAGTGAAAAATTAGAAGAAAAAAATGAAAGTCGGCATGTAACAATGATTTGTGGACAAGTGACTAAGATAAAGTTTGTGCGGTCTGCACTGAAAAAAAAGAAAAAAGTTCTCGACAGGCCGTTCAGTAGTGTTGCCAAGAAGTTCGGTGTCGTAGGTCATCGATAGGCCATGTCATGCGTGCAGGACGGCTTCGTAAATTTTCATGCGCGCTGTGCATTCCAAACCAAAACACACTGGGTCATCAACAAACGTCAGGCTATCATTGTTGTATGAATCCGATTATATCTAATTAATTTACCAGCAATCCATAAATCAGCCACGGCCACCGCACACGCCGTCGCCGCTGGATAGTCCTCCGTTAATTCACTGATAACTACTCAGACTTTGTGGAACCATTTACAGGCCAGCTTCTTTGCACCGAATTTCAAACTGGAGAAGTCTCAGTGAAAGTGTTCATTGATTTCATCCCACAAAACGTTTTGAGATTATGTGCGACCTCTTCTGAAAGAACAACTGCATCCAGAAAAAACAACTTCACCTGTGTGTCATCAAAAAAATAATATACTCTCGGTGTGACGCTTGACGTTTTCAAAAGCCAAAAACAGAGTGCTTATTGCCTCTGTATCACCATACACTCAACAGGTTGCAAAACGGAATGGGCAAGTCAAAAATAAGAATTCACAATAACTAAACCATTAACCGAAAAATTGTTCTTTTTTTTTTCTGCTGCCGCGCATTGGCTACTTGGCAAGGCGAAAGTTTTCTTATGGACATATGTGAAAGTATACATTATAACCTTTGACCTCCCGGCCAGGAGGACGATATCGGTTTGTTTCATCACCATAATTGCATTTATCTTTTGGTCGTTACAACGTTTAAAGTTAAACAGATGGTTGTGTGATGAGAAAACATACTAGCTGTTGTTTTATCGCACCAACGCTCAACTTAAGCGTTTTTATTTCTACTAAACCGCATGAAAGCCGCTCGAGCAAATCTTTCCTCCCCTATATTCGATTTAGCGAAACTATTAAAACGCGTCACAGCTCAATGAACCCATACTGTAAATAAAGCCTAACTCAACTATACGAAAACCTCCGCGATTTTCGCAGAAACAACGAGAGAAGCAAACATATTGTTTCGCGCCTTCGCAAAGTTTCGAAAGCGTAAATAGATGGCGCCACCACCCAGCTGCGTCCCCCACATGGAGCGTCCACTGGCCGCTCTTACTCGCACCGCTGACCACCGCGCATCTGCTGCGTGTTGCGAAAAAAAAAAGGACCGTCATTAGGATCATTACATCCGCCTGACCGTTAGACCAGGGTACGACCGCACCACGCCCCTAGATGGCGCCACCATGCGGAACGCTCGCGCCCCATTGGCCACGGTGACCGCCGACCGGGAGCGGGCGCCATTGTTGGGCGAGCTTCGGCGCCGGACGTGCGGCGACACCCCGTCCGCAGACACGTACACGGGCAACAGAAATAGAAGGAAAAAAAAAAGAATGTATATATAACAAAAAAACAAGCGTTTTGCAAGCGGTCTGCCGCTGCCATTACCGCTTGTTCCCTCCCGCGCACAACAAAAGAAAGAATGGCGCGAAACGGAGTCGTCCGGCCGTGACGGGTCCTTGCTTACACAGGTGCTATCGCTGGTTATACTCCAATTAGTAGTTTCTAAATAGGGTCAGTCGCAGGTGACCTCGGCTAATGAGGAAGAGGGCGAGGAGGGGGGGGGGAAGCCGGGGGCTTCCGTTGGGTCCACCTTCCCCTGAATTCCCTCCTCTCCACTGTCCGCTGTCCTTTCCAAACGCGGAGCAGCGGCATGCGCCCTCTGCGGGGCAGCGTCGCGCTCGCGAAAATCGCCAAAATTAGGGACGATGAGCGCTAACAGATGGCGCCTTTCGACTCATTAGATGGGTGACCGTATTTTGGGCGGGAGAGAGAAGGGAAGGTATTAGTGACGGCGAAATGAATTGAGGAGGAGAGGAGAGACCATCCGACGGCTAGATAGGCAATCAAGCTTCGTTCGTTGTTTCTGTGCTTTGCTTTGGTTTCTTTGTTCGTCGTCCATTTCGGCGGCATCTGTGGCGAATACTGGTCGTTTGGACGCTATTAGCGCATGGAGGTATAGAATTAATACACTATCGGAAAAAAAGAAGGCTCGGATGGATGCACGGTTTGCCTGTGTCAGCAAGCCGAGTGTCCCTTCCGGTTGACACGCGCGTGTCGCCATCTGTGTGGCGTTAGCGACGTCTCGCTTATTTATTTATTTTTCTCTCCGCTTTAACTAACTCAGGTGCGGTGGCGGACTCTTCGGAATAGTAATGAGGAAGACCGTAATTAAACACGTGGCGGCACGTTTTGTGACGTACGCTAAAGAACGCACTGCCAACAATATATAGAAGGAAAAGGGGGAAAACGGCGACGAAGAGGGGTTCGGTCTGCTTCCGACAGGTGGCGTTGCATGTTGTCCCGTTTTTCTCCGTTTCGAGCTTCTGTACTTCGTTGTGTCAATGTTGTCGCGTGCGCAAAACACCATAGTCTAGTTGGCCGGTGAGTTGACATCGTTGATACTTGGGCGACAATGTGTTACACTTTTCTGAGATAAATGGGTGCAGTTTATGGAGGATTCAGTCTCCACATAAAGGGGCTCGAAAATAAATTGTTCTTCATCATGGGGACATTTGATTCTTTGTAAGCTCGAACACAGCAACAATTTTAATGATGATGACGATGACAGTTATGATGATGCATATTATGCTATACTTGGTTCAACACTGTTTGTCCGGTACTAGCATCCGAACTTTTCTCCGTCACAAGTATCAAAAGCTGGTCTACTCTCTACAGGAAGTTAACTCAATGTTGCACTTACCTCATATATTCCTTTCATTAATCATTATGAGTACTGCGAAACCAATTAATTGACAAGGGCAAAGTTGAAATTAAAGTCAGCTTTAAAAAAGAGCGCCATACAGAAAATGTACTTGAAAAGAAGCAGTTTAATCAAGTACATGAGCTAAAATAGATAAAAAGAAAGTTAGTCTGTATTAATCGGCTGGAAAAATCCAAACACAGTGAAGCTGGATAATTTTTAAATTACCTTTTGGTTGCGCGCTTTCTATACGCTACGTCTACATCGTCGATTCGTACACCCAAGCGAACAGCAACTGCAGGTGATGTTCTGTGCAATAAAAACAGCTGCCGGCGGGAGTTCCCCTAACCAATCAGTCGTACTTCGAAGAAGCCTCCAGAGATGGAGACAGTGGCGTAGTAACAGGGGGGCCGGGGGGCCGTGGGCCCCGGGTACCAGGAGTCTCAGTCACGAGGGGGGGTGCCACTTATGGCGGCAATCCCCCCCCCCGGCTTGACTGGTTCGTAAGTGGCAAAGAATGTGTAGACGCATGAGGTCACCACTCTTCCATCACGAACGTGTCTGGTGCAGAGTCGCAAAACTGGCTTGGCTCGCTCAAAGTCATCGCGCACCGGCGGAAAAAACATGCGCGGAAAGTGCGGGAGCACTCGAGAAAGAGCTGTGCCCGGGCACGCCGAGCCAACGCCACCTAGTCTACGCCAAACCCAGCTCAACACGACGCTGGCTTGCGCCGACCATGGCCGGACTGCGCCGAGACACGGCCGGACTGCGCCGAGAGAAGGCGCCAGACGAAGAAGAAGAAATCACACGAAGGTCTTACACGAAGGGAGTCGCGGGAGGGGGTAAACGTGTTGGGTAAACTCTCAACGTGTCGTCTCCCTCACCCCGGACTCTCACCCATGGCTGTCCACCCGTGCACGGCACCGCACCACGCGCCGAGGGGGAAGTGCCGAGAGGAGGTGCTGGCGAAAGGCTTCTGCTCAGCATGCTCCCTCGCTCTCTGACCCCGCCGTAAGTTCTAGAAGCGCGTCGCTCGCCGTCGGGAGGCGGTCACAATGTAGTGTTCTGGCAAGTGAATTCGTAATGTTGTGACGGCGACGGCGTTACCCTGTTGCCACAGCGTGCCATGACTGGAGACCGTCGAGCTTCCGGAAATCTGAGTGGACGGACTGGCTTCAGCGCCGCAGTGTACCGTATGCCAACGATTGTTTGATTGCATTACTTTCCATTTTAAAGCGTGCGGTTTAGAGGCTCGTTTTAGCGACAACATCTTACCGAATTGCCTCGAAACTCTGTTTAGAGAAAATGGCGGCCGCCGGCATGCTGTTGCTTGCGATCTCGGGGAGCGGGGGGGGGGGGGTGACAAAAGACCTAAGGGCCCCGGGTGCCAGATGGTCTAGCTACGCCACTGGATGGAGACACTGGTACGAGGGTTTCGGGCGCGGAAACTGAAACCTGCTGCTCGTGATAACAACTTCACGTCACTCTATATTAGGCCTGGGAACTTAATCGGTTAACCTACCGATTAAAGAATTGAGTGCTTTAATCGCGATTATTTTTTCCGCCGGTTGATCAGTTATGTTCTGACTAACAACGAAAAAGTGAAATTTCAACGCTTTCACCACACGCCATGGACGAGTACACCTTCACGAAGGTAAAGTTTGCGTAAAACTTCGACCTAAAGTAAACTGTAGAGGCGAGATTTGTAACTCCAAACAAGTGGAGTTACAAATGTCCGTTTAGTGCAGCAGAGACATTGTTGGGAACAACCAAAGGAGTTCGCTATTGCTGGAGAATATCATCGAACCTATGCCTCTTTTGCTGAAGTAATACTTTGTAAGTGTGGGTGTTTTTACTGTCCTCAACAACACTTCAAGGTCGATTTAAGACCTGGAATTATACATTGCGCCGTTTATCAGATACTCAGCAAATGCAAAACATTTAATTTGGACTTCTTTGAACTTTTGCATGGGAACGAACGACACCGATTAATCGATTAAGTAATCGATTAAAGGTGTCGATTAATCAGGTTACAAATTTTTATCGACGAAATATACACACGAACTCAGTAACGAATTCGACACTAACATACTTAATGAAATATATATATAAATATATATATATATATATATATATATATATATATATATATATATATATATATATATATATATATATATATATATATATATATATAATATATCGATATGCTCGATATCGATAAGCAGCACGGACACAAACGTATTGAGGTTTGCAAATACAGAATGTGCTAAACCCAAAGTTGCCTTTATTTTTTTACTTCAAAAATAATTATGCAAATTTTTATCGACCATGAGCAAACTGACGAGTGGCGCCAGAACTTACGGGGATTAGTGATTCCCCTCGCTGCTAGAAAGAAACCTAACCCTTCATAACCGCTCGAAGAATATAGATTGTCGACTCCAGTGAACCGTGGCAACATATGTACCTCGATATCAAATTAGGTAATTAACTTGATCCGAAACTCTCAGGGTAGTTAAGGGGACGGTACATTAAACACAACCACATGGATCTCTTTATATCCTTCCCACATGCGTGTACGTATTTTCCCCGTTCATGCGGTGTTTATCGATACATTACTTGACAGTCTTAACAACACAATGGATCCCACTTTCCTAAGAGATTGTTATCACTATGCATTCTTGCGCTCGCGTGGCGTCGACCTTCTTCTCGAAGCCAACAAACCGTCATAGTAGCGGTTCATGAAACTCGTTAAGACTCGCTCCGCGCTTGCCGCAGACCTCCAGGTCCATTGAAGCAGTTACTCGCACAAAGATACCGCGCGAATATTAACAGAAATTCCGCTATCCATTATTTTTTGTACAGCGTTCAACAGGCAATAGACCATTTTCTGTCTTACCCAAGCATCAAGGAAAATGCAGGGATTGGTGTTCCACGCGCCGCACGTGCTGGCCCTCAGCAGTAGTAAATTTTCTAAAGCAAATGCCTAAAACAAATGGCATCTCGCACGCGCGTTCGTCAATGCTTTCGTTTGGTTATTTACTTCGAATCTTTTATACAGGAAAGGCGTGCGCGTGTGGCGCGTGGAACACCAATCCCTGCATTCTCCTTGATGCTTGGGTAAGACAGCAAATGGTCTATTGACGACGTGCGCGACCGAAAGCGTCGCTGTGGTCGGCCTTCCACGATTGGCCGAACGCTGACTATGACGTCGGAAAGGGGATTTATCATCAACGGAAATAAGAGGAATGAAAGAACTTTAATTTTGACGGTGTTGGCAGTGTTCCTTTGAGAGCGCAATGATTTCAAGCTTCCACCATGCTATTTACAAACACCATCGAACTTGTTGTTTGCAAGGTAATGACGTCACAAGGGGGAACCATAGGAGGGCGCCACCAAAACATCTCGCCGCTAATTATCGGGGGAACGATTGGTTTCCCTTCAGCTTAAAACGTCAAAAAAAAAAGTCTATATTTTTTTAAAGAAATATTTAGACCCTCCCACCAACATATTTTCAAAGGTTGTCGTCACTTACGACAGGGTGTAATTACTAAGGGTGTGGGAATATCGGTTCGAATTGGAATAGCACTGCGTCGTTCATAACCTTCGCAGTAGCAGGAAAAGCCACGACAACGGTTTTCTTAACAACGATCACCAAAACCACAGCCGTTCGGTCACCCTCGGCCCTCTGGTGACCAAAACAGCTGTGGTTTCGGCCGTTACTTGGAGAAGTAGCTGTTACCTTTTCAAGTACATTAGTTTTTCCAAACGACACTTTTTTCTTCTGCAGGTCTGAAGAAAGTAGGTTTTTCATATGCTCTAAAT
>JAZHYW010038164.1:0-15895 GCA_037355805.1 Ixodes ricinus
AATTACTGATTTATAGGTTTTGGACGACGCTCAGTAAGTTTCTAATTGAAACCATATGTCTGTTTTCACTAATTAAAAGTAAATTAGTGAATATTAATTAATTAGCCGACTTATCGCAAAGATTAAAAACTACAATGTCCCCCTGGGCGTATAACTCACTCGCACAAACCGCATAAGTGTAGTTTTCACTGCTTTTTTAAAACAAATCTGCAAGAATAAAAAAAGTAACACCCGGTATTTAGGCATTGCACGTACATCACATCATGACGTCGGAACACCGGTAGCCACCATGCTGGTGGTTGACTCTTCGACCCTGCACAGTGAGAGCAATGGTAAACTGTGCCGCGCTCGGCTGTAGCGATTACTCCGGTATCCCGACGATCGTCCGATCATTTCGTCGGCATGAACCGCGAGACAGAGTGTCCGTCAGTTTAGAGAAAGTTTGAGTGGCAGGAGAGGGATACGTCCGCGGATTACCGAGTTTGCGGCACGCATCTCATAGCGGCGAGCAACTGCACTTACCTACCGTTGTTTACGTTCGCGCACGCCTTTGCATCGGCTTCTGCCCATTCGTGGTGTAGATGCGCTTGCCTCTCGTTACATAACGCCGTTCCCCCGCTTCGAGCGATTGTCGCGCCGCGAGCCCGGCCAGACGGCGATAGAGCGGCAGGCGGCCCCGCGTGCAAGCCAGTTCGAGACGCCGCCATCGGGGGATCGGTTTGTGCCGTCTGCGAGACGGTTACCTTTGCAAGGAGCGAAGGTATGTAGGCAAGCCGGTTAGGAAATATCATTATATAAGCCCTGAGTCAATGAGAGTTGTGCGTTATTTCATTTATACTTGTCTCAGGGTTTAGATTATGACGGTAACCTAGCGTTGTTTATCAGTATTTCGCAAAATCGTAATAATCCTTCTACAAGCGACTCGTAAAGCCGCTCGTCAAATTTTAGAACGCGCAATTAAGATTCTTTGTTGTTGTTGTTCTTTTTGGCGACACGTCAAAACTTTGTCGGCGGCATATCGTAACCTTCTGCTTGTAGCGCAATCGCGCCAATGCCGAAACATTCTTGCACAATTATTTTCCCGGCAGCCAGGAGATAGACACGGCCTAATTCTAGAGGTAATCTGGAAGAGTACATTTAGGAAAACGATATATTGTCGCGAAGTAGGTTGCAGCACACTTACGTTGACGAGACGGGACTTGAAAGGTAATCCAAGATAGATGTCGACACGGCCACAGCGGAATCACCTCTCAAACACAAAAACGGGAAGGAAGGTGTCCGTGAAGATTCAACACGATGTAGCACAAGCTGTCATTTGTAGAACCGAGCAATGAACGCATCACAAAATAATCTTGGGCTTCTTTGAAGAAATCGCTTGCAGAAGCAGAAATTCGCAGCAGCCACGCTGTGCGCAAACCACACGAAGCTGAATCCGGCCGAACGCATTCCGATATTGGCAAGGTCATCCGTCAAACCACGTGACCACGCACCTTTTATCGCGCTTTCAGCTTAGGGAGAGAGAGAAAAGGAGAGAAGGGCAGGCCAAAATGGAAGTGCACGAACAAAAGGCTTATCTTATGGGGCATCAACGTGCGGATTTGTCACTTGTACCCCAGGCTGATAGTGCAGTGAATGCTATGTGCGGCCTTGGGCTCCAGGCAGGTGCCGTGTTCTGCTTCATCACCAGCTTCTAGACTGAAGTCACGTGACCCTAACCGGGGACACGATTGGCCTAAAACATGCATAGCGTCTTCCCTGCTGTCAATACCGAGTGAACATACAACTCTATGAAGTCCAACTTTTGAACTTCCAAAGGAACTGTCTGGCTCGAAAGTGACCCAAAACGATGCGAGTTTGACGATACTATGTTTTACACCGTATAACCCACATCATAATTTTACGCCGTATAACCCACATCATAATCGCGACTATTTTTTTTGCGCACGATGTCCACAAATAAATAAATAAATAAATGTGTATATATATTTTTTACCAATAAATTTAAAATGATGTGTACACTATTGGGTTCGCGTTTTTAAATTTCAAATCTTTTTACGAAAGAGTTGCACATAAAAGACACCACGGACAGCACATCTTCCGATTTTCAACACACGATGAATCGCACACGCTTGCAAGCGGATGGTTACGATGCTGCGCGAACGGTTTTGGAAGATGCTGCGTAGGGCGCAACGGCTTCACAGGCTTTCGAAGGAAAATGATTCGGAACGACGAAGTAGCGTCTCGCATCTTTAGTAAGCTTAACGGTTCGTGTTTCCCCGTTCAATTTAGCGGGGAAACACGATCAAAATTAGTTTCACTGCTAGATTTAGCGGGAAAATTGACCTCAAGTGACATATCTACCAATTAAATTTCTCGCTAAATTTAGCGGGGTGGTTCCTCCATGGCGACGCCGACACCGCTTAACTCGGAAACGGGCGCCTAAGAGCTGCGATCTCAAATCCATTATTTGATTAACTCGCGTTCCGATCTTATGCACTTCGTCATAATGTCACACGTCAAACATACAACCAAGTTTCATTTGTCTTTCAATTTTCAAAATGCGCAATTGGTTAATTGGTCCGAATACCTGGAATAACTTCACTTTAAAGATGTTAACAATAATTAACCAATTAATTTGAGACTCATGCAATATAGATCAATCAACTTGTCTTGGCGAGTACATATGACTTATTGCTTGCACGACCGAAACGGGCCCATATATCATTATCAGGGGCAATATTTGCACGCGTATATGGTGAAATATGGGCGTATTTACGCACTTATACGGCCGCATCTGGCAGTATTTGCACATTTATATGGCGATATCTGGGCGTATTTGCTCCCATATATTCCCTTTCTGACTACTTATATTTTCATATCAGGCCATATATAAAATATATCAGGGCCATATCTGACATTTTCGTACGGGTTACTTCTATTTTGTTTTCTTCGGAGTCGCCCGGCGGTGACTCGCCGCAGCGCGTTTGGTCAACAAGGAGCCGAATCTTCGAACATTAACCCTAAATGAAGACCGGTAGGTTATTCACATCAAGTGTCAACCGATGTTTTTTCTATGGTGCCGAATACTCTGACTGGCGTAGTCAATCTCGACGCGAAAGGATTCAAGCGCCCCGAAAAACACTGCCTCCGTGTTATCCACGGCTAGTATGACACTGGATGAAAGCAGACAATTGTCACCGACAGGGAGTCCGGTGAAGATTTCGAGCCTGAAGCACTATCGCATCAGGTCCAAGCAGCGTGGCATTTGGTTATTTCCAATCACCTTTGGGTAATATAATATAAGGCATACAACAAAGCTACAAATTCATTTCTATTCGACTTTATACTGCCGTTTGAGCCAGCAACGAATCGATCAAGGTTGATTTATTCTTTTATGAGGAGAATGTGGACAATAGTGTTTCTACTCAGTGCAAACAGCTGCAGATCGCACGGTGGAGAGGCAGATCGCATGGTGGAGGAGGTTTTACTCAAAATTCAAAGCATCCAAGCGTGTTTCTGCTCAAGCTTCTAGGCTAAAAAACAGTGAGATTAATTGCGATAGGTCGCATCGTGCTTGAGGTAGTGCCATCACGATTTTCTCGCTGTAACAACGTTGCTTTAATATAGAGGTGCGGGGAGCTAGGATGCTTGCAGCTTTCGGATTTGTTAGGAAATAAGCTGTGTTCTCATCGGATCAATGGACTCCTTCGAGCCAAAGAGGGAATAGTCTCACCTTCTATTAATCTACCTTTAGATTACAAAGCATTCTCGTCACGTGTTTTATATCGGCCCTATCATTTCAGTCCGGGTGATACTTTCCGTGAGGCTTCCAATATATGCCGAAGCAATGTTTGCGGATTACACTTGGCGTTAATTAAGTGATTGTGCATGGTTAGCTGACATAGACATTTACGTTAGGTCTACAAATAATGCATTGCTGGATGCTCGGTTACATAGTTGCTAAGAAAAGAACGGCTGATGTCTAACTTTGTTTAGCAGAATAATTTAAACGAGAACTGAATACAGAGTTTCGGTATGTCGTTGCAGTTTTGAAGAGACAGGAGGAGAGATGAACTGGTCACGAGAAGTATCTCAAATACTAGTAGGAAACGAGAGGTTAATTTTAACCATTTGCTTCTCTACTCTCTGTTCGGTGCCTGTTAGTTTTACTTCCCAACTCGGGCCTTTTGCCTGCTCTATTTTTCAAAATGAACTATTAGTAGGTATACATGGAAGCACTTCAATGAAAAAATCAAATATCGAGCAGTGGAGATAATAGCGGGTATATTACTTTAATAAAAATTGTACGATAAATTGCTGAGCAATTGTGTTGAATACGTAAAACATTGAAGCACCACGTGACAACAGGTCATGTCACGTTAACGTCTCCGCTGAATTTAGAGAAGTAGCGCGAAAACATATATGTCACACTCAGACCACACGCAGACCGTCAAAAAGCAACCTCTAACGTCGCGTTGTGTGCCTGTGGTTTGAGTGTGTGAGTTATCTCTTGCGCGCTCTCCTTTAAAGGAAAACTGAAGCGTTTTTTTTTTACTTTAGGAAGCAGACTTAAATGGTCTTCATTTGGCCGACAAAATCTCAAATATCAAAAAATGTTTTTTTTTCTTTTTTAGATTGGTGCATGGACGTTGCACAAAATGGCTTTCAAAGTAGCGCTGGAGCCCCTCATTCCAAAAGCATGACGTCACAAAAGAAACTTTCAGAATCTCGGTACTCGCGCATCTTCAGTGCCTATCAAAGCTATGCACTCGCACTCTCACTGTTTTCAAAAAAGTGAGAGAAGGATATCACGACTGGTGTCAGTCCGGGGCAATATTACCTGGCAAGCTTACAATTGCACGCCCTGCCCACACGAGCGACACGCGCTTGGCGGCCAAAAGTTTATTTTACGATGTAATGAAGTGTCAAAAGTTTTTCGTCTTTTCTCAAGTTTAGTTACATCTTTAGAAAAAATGAACGTGATATTCAGATTCACGGGATAAAACTACGCTAGACTCAACCCCTATCTATTATTGTTTTTTTAAAGAAGTGTTTTAGCTTTCCTTTAATTTATGAATAGCCAACTCGCCCAAGCCACGATTTTAAGCCCCAACCACATGAGGCACTTTCACAAACCCTAGCCGCGTCGGCGTCTTCTAACGTCGGAGCGCGTTGCTAGATATCACACACAACAATGAGACGCGAGCGAGGCGCCGACATCCGCCTCGGCCACATCTCGGCTTCGCGCCGGAAGTGGCTTGCAAGGCGGCTACCAATCAAAGTCGAGCAGGGGCGGCAGTGAGGCCAGTCGCGCCCTTTGGAACATCCGAGTCTCGGTGCAGATGCGTGCAGACGCGTGCGACGAGGTGTATGCCAAGGTATACGACAGTCTCGAGATTGACAGGTAATGATATATAACGTAAAATTAAAAAGAGAGCTTTCTAAGCTCTAAATAAACTTATTTTTTGTGCGGCCATAATGCACTGTAAACAGGTGGCAGTCCCCGTCGTCTCATGACTTCGGCCTAGTAGATCTAGCGGCAATGCGCAGGGCCAGACCGACGCGGGTTGGCGCGCGTCGCCGTGGCGTTGGTCGCCCTTTCTTTCGTCAGTTTTCGCTGACTTGGAGATACGTATACGCCGACGAAAACGCGTGAGAAACTTTTCCACGTAGTTGGGACTTTAGAGGAGAATCTAAATTGCCAAAGGGTTCACGGTACGTCTATTTTACCGCTACATATAGCGGGGAAACTGAATTGGCAATTAAATCTTTGGACGTTAATTTTGCCACTAAATTTAGCGGGGAAAGGGACGTGAAGTGACCTCAGGTCACGTGACGTTCATATATATTCATTCACGTGTGGACATCCAAATGACGTCCATATGTGACTTTGTGTATTGGTCACGTGCCCTTAAGTCACGTTACCTATACACCAATTCTGAATCTGCCCTAAATTTAGCGGGGTAGATGAATTGGTGTGCAGGTCTGTGACGTCCCATATTGCAACACTGCGCGTGTTGCATCGGGGGACGTCACAGGCCAACGGTTTCACGAAGTGCGACTGAACGAATTCCGACGAAGTCTAGCCAAAGTAGGTTTGACGTCGCAAGAGTCAAATGCAAATTTTTAGCCAATCGCCTTTATTCGACGGTATAAAAGGCGTTTTCTAGCATACTACTATGCTCCTACTTCAAGTCCGAACGGAGTCGTCGCTAAACTTGAAAGAGATCATTCTAGCGACGCAAAAGTGCATCGTCTCGAAGCGCACCGCCTTTGTGCGTTTGGTAATTACGCGGTGATCCTGTACCTTTTTGTGTGAGTAATTGTTGTAGCCAGTAATGGAAACCCACCAAAGCGCCTTGTCAATATAATTTGGCTCTGCTTGATTGCCCCCATCCTGTCGAGGGGTCATCTGCGATAGCGCTTAAAGCGAACTCCACATATTTTAACTCAAGCCTGCGTACTTCATTTCGCTACGTCGGTTACGTACCTCGTGTCCTAAGCCAAGCGCAATCGTGCACCACCATTGATCTCTATGAGACTCGCTAGATCGCGCATCCCCAAAGACGCTGCAGCGCGACTGCGGCCACCGAACGGCTATTTAGCATGCGGCGACATCGCGTTCTGCTAGCGGTGCAGACGCTGGCGACAGCGTGCTGAAAATACGTTTTCTACTTGTTCATTGTCATTCGCCGAATTTTTTTTTATACCCTGCGTAAGCTTTGAGAATTGCCTTCGAGACCACGTGGAAATCTTTACAGAAGCGCAGTGCCGCAGGAAAAAGGCACTACCAATCCAAAGCAAGTTTCGCAGGTCTTGCGGCGTGATCAAAGCTTTCTTGGCACGCCGAAGAGCTGCGTCTCTGTGCCTTCGCACGCTTGGATATTGATCAAGAATCGATGCCGTGTGAATGTGTTTTTGAGTGCAATGTGACCTAAGTTTGAGCTCCAAATGGTTGCTTATGTAACTATTAAGCTTATTTCTCGACCCCTTGCATGGGATGAAGTAAAAGTTATCCTAAAAATGGTACAATGTTCATCGAGCTCGTACTTTAGCATAGAACGTGTTTCGCCCAAGTAGCCACAAAAAAAAAACGGTGAGCTTTGGTCTGGGTTTGTGTAAAACGGGTGACGTTCTGTCCGGTGAGCTTTCCTCCTGTGAGCTTCTGTCCGATGAGTTTTTGTCCAGTGAGAATTTGTCCGGTTACCCACTCCCCCCCCCCCCCCACACGCACCTTATAAACAAGGAAAGACGCCGAACATTTTGCGTCGTGCGTATAGCCACTTCCAGTCACGGTGCACTACGCAGTGCGTACATCATGTTTCATTTTTAAAACGAGGCACCGCTTTCAAATTGTTTTAGCTTATTTTGTGGTTTTGGCATGTGAGCCACATGCTCAGAGTATTTCGCCTTGTGGTCTTGTTTTTGCTGTCAACGTCGTGGACCGTGATTTTAGCAGCACTGTCGTCCCGGACTCCCGTCTTTCTGCGTAGCTGGAACTGCGCCTCTATGGCTGTGAGGAAACTTACGTGCGACTACTGCAGATATTGTTTAGTCTTGCAGAAGATACTTCGTCACGACGATAAAAATTGCTTTAGATGCGTGGGGTACCGCGCTGCTAACAACACTGCTCGTCAGCTTGGCGATGCACGCTCAACTGTTTGGCAACTACCTTATGTCGCGTGAGCTCATTGCTCAAATTTTCCGGTTACGTGATCAACTGAAAGTAATCCAGAACCTGACGCTAACTATGCTGGCAGAGTTAGAAGATTGGACGCCTGTGCAAGCGGTCACACACCTGAAGCAGTTCAAATCATCCTCGCCGTCGCCGAGTAACATTCTTCTTGCATTATGTGCAACGGGAAATATGATAATTATTTCAGATGCAAAGTCTGCTTCAGGCCCAGCCACAGAATCAGAAGGCTGTCTGTGCCTCAATACATTTTCGTTATTAAGAAAAAGAAACTGTGAAGAAACTGCGACATTTGTAAGATAGCCGCTGAGTTAAAATATATTTTGTCACGTCTTATGTTTGCATGGATGTCCTCCTGAAACGTAATCGATCAGCCGTATTTTTTGTGCAAGTTTTCGTTTCAATCAATTAAACATTTAAAAAATAATACAAATGACTCCTTAACTAGCGCACCGTCATTTATTTTCGTACTGTTTACTAAATACGAAAGTGTCCGTCCGAGCTTTTGTGGGAGGTCGAGACCGTGCTGTTTGTATTAACTCGCAGGGAATCACCTGACGGCGCTAGGCAGAAAATACTACTATGTCCCAAATTTTCTAGTCGTGTGGTATAAACATCAAAAGACGTTTAAAGTATAGTATTTGCAATTACAGAGCAGCGCTTTGGCGTTATGAAATATACAACGTTTAATAATTCGTAAGAATTGTCGCTATACTTACCATGAAGTGGTTGCAGTCGTCCTAAATTGATACATAAACCCTCAAACACGAACTTGCTATATAAACTTCTAATTGAGAGCGATATATTCAGAATAACTACGTCGTCGTCACCCATGGGTAACTAACGTGCGTACAATATTGCCAATCGAAGCTACAGTCCACCCGCCAGCCGCGTCGGCTTAGTCAAACCTCAGCCTCCAGCCGACTGTCGCTTTACGCCTCGCTGGCCTAGCTACAGTGACGTCACGAAAGTGGGTGCGAGGCGTGGTTTCTAGAAGGTGTTGGTCTAGCGCATAGCAAAAGTATGCCCTTCTGCAGAGGCAAGAATGCTCGAGTACTTTCGATGGGACAGGAAAGGGTGACGCTAAAGAGATGCATCGGTCTAGCATTCACCAAGAGCTGAGCAAAAGAAGCCAGATGTCTGATACCTAGCGCCGAACGTCCCAAATTCTACTGCTAGAGTGTTTCTGCTAGAATCTTTGCTTTCCTAATTAAGTAAGCAGTCAAGGCATCCTGCAAAAGACGTACCTCTCTCTATGATGGTTGGTGTTTCTTTTCTTATTAGCTGTGGTTCTTTTGGTTGCTTAATGTATACACTTCATTAACCGTATTGATTGCACTTGCACTCTACTTGGTCAACCTCCGACGTACATGGTAAGTCAATACCGCAGAAGTAGACGTTCGCGAAACGTTAGTAAAGATGTGAAGCATGATTGCTTTCGCTTCAGTATTTTGTATGATTTCCTGACGTGTGCGGTATTTTTTCATCCCATGTCTTTCCCTTTTTCGATTTTTTTCTTGCATCCTAACACGCATTTTCAGTTACAACATTGCAGGTTGCTGGTGAGGGTCTTAATAGGATAGCATTTCTTTGGTCATCCCCCCTCCCCCTCTTCTTTCCCCGCCCAACCCCGGAAAATTTTCATGTGTTATTGGAAACGAGTTGGCCTCCTTCTCTACTTATCCCCCTCCCTCAATCGCACTTCTCTTGTCTTATCGCCGGCAGTGACACTGATGAAGAAGTAACTAAATGCTTAGATCATCTTCAGTGTCACAGCGCAGACGATTTTGTGAGGTATATGCGTATCTCCAGCTTTGTCATATGACGAGCTCTCTACATAGATAGTAGTGATCGTCTCTTCCGAATGCTTTGCTGAAGAGGAGGTGCACCAAATGTCTTGCGTCTACATGACGCTCCTATGTGTTTCACTCTCATTCAGTTTTTGCAGTCAATATTACATGGGTGTTTAACAGTGAAGATTTCGGAAAGGAATATTAAATGCCAGATATTTGAATACCAGGATCTAAACATTAAAGTTATAAAGCTGCGCTTGTGAACGATGATTCAAAAGTTATATAAATCAAAACAGTGACGATCACACTTAGTAATCTCTTTTTACATAAGCCCTTGGAGGAAGGGGCTCTCATTTCTAAAGATTATTTCGGCTATTAACTTACCTGGTTCATGAGTATGCCTACTTACGCGTAAAAACTTTGTCCCGTAAGACGCACTCTTCCACAGTGCACGACCGGATACGCATCCATGAGATCCCTCGAAAACAACGGACTGGTCGATAATATGGTCGATGAATCCAATGCTTGTGTTCGCTTTAAATTGAGGAAGCAGCGTACCTATACCATTCACTTAATCACCCTGAGTCGCGGAAGCTGGCGTCTTTTCTGAGAGCTTTGTCTTTGGTACTTCTATGTTGTGCTATACCTTCCTCCTCGACGACCTCTTTGTCATAGGAGACGCGCCTAGGCTTCAGCCGCAGTCAGTTATCCTTTTGTTTGGACTTGATTTGTGGGTTAATGATTAATTAACCTTCGCTGTTTTGTGAAAGTGCGCTGTTTACGCAGTCGGGTTCGCGCTTCCAAATCTCCTCGACGCCCTTGTGTCTTAAGAAAAAGTGTGCTTGAAGAACTCTACTAAGGCGTATCATTAGTGGACGGTGGCCTCAATTTTGAGAAGGCGTTTGTCTTTGTTTGGTTTGCGTACTAATGCTGGAGTTTTGTGACCGCAATGACGACTCTCATATTTTATCGGGTGCCTATATATGGGCTACAGGTTTGAAATTTAACAAGAAGGTTTATGAAACTATACATCAAATTAAGTACAGTAACAATCACTTCTATTTTATTACTCTAATGCGTACGTCGGGGTAAAGCCAGACATTAGCAGCCCCTGCACTTCAGAGAATATGGGCAATTAATGCTTTGGTGCTATACTGTAAAAGACAGCAGGAAACGAATGGATGGACCAGCAACGCCGCTCCTTGTAAATATGTGTTATCCAGACACTCTCCTCTATGAGCCTTGGCAGGTCTTTCGCTCATAATATAGAGCAAAAAAAAAACGTTTTCAAAATTTTAGTTTAACAATTGTCGCTATGGACCTATGACCCAGAGGTTTTGCTGTTGTTAATGAATAACTCACAGAAATTTTAGAATTCAGGATATTGTCATATATTGTTAATTACCTTTTTCACATATAGGTTTTTGCAAATAAAGTACAAACATATTTTACTGAATGAGTAGCACTTTCCGTAAAAAAACGCGGAACTGCTGAAACGTAATATGGCGGTTTGAATGCAAGTACATTCATAAGCTGCAAAAAGCTTAATTTTTTCTCAATCAACGAGTAACTCGTTTGCTCTTCTTTAAGTTTGACATCATAATAATTTAAATTTAATCCTAAAGATAATGAGCTGGAACATTCTAACATCTCGAACATAGATGACGAACGAGACAAATACTTTGAGCATGAACATTGTTTTTATTTGTCAAGTAAGTTTACAAAAACAAAACCTTTATTTTTCTCGTCCTTAAAGGAGTTGGGCTACAGTTTCAGTGATCTGCTGAATGAAGTTAAGAGTTGGTGTCTCGACCTTCCTGAAGTAAAGAACAACAAAACGATTTTACCTACAGTGTTTTTCTTTTTCTTCTTTTTTTTAATTGAAAAAGATTGTAGTTTTCGGCACCTCTCAATTCCGTCACCATCATCTGAGTCACGTGCGCTGTGACGTGAAAGGGGGAAGCGCGGGGCTCCGGTGAAGCTCTCTCTCTAGAGCTATGAGTGAGCAGCGAGAACTCACCCGCTCGCGGCCACGTGACCACGTGCTTGCACAGCGCGATGAACATGGCGAGAGTAGGAAAGTCTAGTGCGGGACCGGCCATCCCCGTCCGGCTCTGCCGCCGTCAACTTCCGGCTTCTGGCGGCTGTTGGTGATAGCAGATAGAGCTGACGGTTTTGTTGACCTTGGATAGATGGCGCCACTAAAACTCCATATAATAAAAGTTTTATTGATGGTACCAGGTTTTTTACGCATTTATATTTGTGTTAAAACAACAAGAGTTACAAAAAAAAAGTTTATTGAGCAGGTGTTTGCACAACTTCCTATATTTCTACAAGTCCCCCATTGACATCGCGCCGCGTGGTTTTCATGGCCACCGCTCGCGGCTGCACGTCGCGAAATGTTCTAAACTCGCCTCGCTATTACGCGGCGGAATCGCAACATTTCGAAGGAAGGATATATGCTTTCTGTCCTTTGTGACAAGATAAACAATGTCAAAAGTAGAAGATGCAAATTTTTTCAACGTGCAAAACGTTTCACAGCTTCTTTATTATTGGTTTATAATCTCCTGCATTTGTCTTCCTTCAATTAAACAATTTTTGAACGTTCTTGGATATATTAGTTTAAGGTTCACGTCATTTGATTGCATTGCGTGTACAACACAATCAATCCTCGTCCGCCACCGTCAGCAATCTGATGGCGGTGGACGAGGACGTGTGCGGCAGCTGCTCCAAAACGTTTTTTGGCAGACAACAATTCCTGCACTGCTCGGGCATCTGTGGTCGGCGCTTTCATTGCCGGTGCATCAACGTCGCACCAGAGGACTAGGACTTGTTCGTGAAAGATGGGTCAAGCACGGACAAATGTTCGTCCTGCACGAAACGGAAGGGTGACAAGGACAATGCTCTGAGTGCCGCCCCTCCCATCTGGATGCCGTGAGTGCTAAATTTCTACGTGACGGCAGCAATCAAGGTTACCTTCGTGAACTTATAATCATTCTTCTGAACAAGATTGATGGTCTTTCCGCCGACGTCAAGTCGCCGAAGGTCGATAACGAATCTCTCCGTGTGCAGCTAGCGCAAACGAATGCCTTGCTGCCGAAATCTCTGCTCTACGTCCCTGAGGCTGTGCGTGGCTTTTCTTCGAAAACGAAAATGCATCATGCCCTCCACCCAAAAAGCCGCACTTGTTGTTCTGCCATCGGCCGACTGCGGACGATGATGGATACACACTTGTTCGTCGTAAAGAAAGAGTGAAAGCCCTTGAGGGGTCCAGGCCGGAGAGCAGGGTGAGTGTTGTCCCTCGTCCACCGAGGAAGTGTGCTCTTTCGTCTCAAGACTGTCGCCCACAACAACGACATCTGAAGTACGCGAGGTCATCGAGGAAACCCTGCAAGACAAGTCAGGTCAGTGCACTAAACTCCCGTCCAAGTACGACAGCTACGCCGCTTTCCATGTCTCTGTGGACTCTGACTGCGTTGACTTAATTAACGATTCGAAGGTCTGGCCATCTGGGTGTCACTTTCGGCCATTTGTGGGAGCATTGAATACTAGAACGGGCGACACTTTGATCCCATTGAGCAGTGAAGGTATTTGAACATGCCAAATCTCTCCCATAAAAGTGCGACCGTGTACTACCAAAATGTTCGTGGTCTTCGAAGAAAATCAGAAATAGTTTCAGCTAACGTGAATGCAAACAGCTATGACCTTTATTGCCTTACAGAAACGTGGCTACACACAAAATTATATTTTCTGAGTATTTCAATAAAAGCTATAACGTATCGCCATGACAGGGACACTGTTAAATCCGGCAAACGGTTTGGAGGCAGGGTTCTGACTGATATAAATATCGATTTTGTTTTGTTTTTTCGCCGCGAAGACCTTGAGGATTATGAATAATGCGTGTAGGTTGAGGTGCCGATGAAGGATCGAACTAATCTGCTAATTGGAAACTGCTACTTTCCACCAGGATCCAGCGCTTCGCAGTTTCAACACTATTTTAGTACGCTTGAGGCAAAACTTTATCCGTGCCGTTATCGTATTCTTCATTTAGGAGACTTTAATCTTCTTGGTGTACACTGGAGCTCCCAGTGTGTTGATAACACGAGCCGCGATACGACAGAAAAGGAACGTGTCTTATTTGAGTTGCTAAGCTTGAAGCGCCTTTTACAACTAAATAGTATAAAAATCCTGCGGCTAATGTGTTGGACCTATGTATTGTTAACGACTGTGACGCTGTGGTTTCGAAAGTTGACGCTTCAGTGGTTCCAGCTGATGTTTGGCACGATCCGTTTGTAGCGACCGTAAAATTGCCGTTTCAACTTAAGCCAGCATAAAACCATGTGTCTTTCGACTTTAGATAGGGAAATTACCAGGGTCTTTACCATCATTTCACGAACATAGATTGGTCTCCGGTGATAACAAACCCTGACGTGAATTCAGCCTGTAATGATTTCACTGACATTGTAACATATGGTATTCAGCGTTTTATTCCACTTAAGACGAGTAAAGGCAGAAATATCATGGTGGTCTTCATCTGAACTGAAGCAATGAAAGAAAAATCACGATTTCATCGCCATTATAAACATGGCCACGGTGACGCTTGGTACGCGAAATTCAGTAGGTCAGGGGCCGAAGTAAAGTTTCTTTATCAGAGAGATAAAGAAAACTTCAAGAATAACACTGAGAACGAACCGGTGAAAAATCCTAACAATATTTGGAAGTACAATATTAAGGTATTGGGCACAGAAGCCAAGTCCGTTACGTTGTCAAATAATTCCGGTTTTCATTATGACCCCCATGTTGTCGGCGAAATGTTTTCGTCATACTTCTGAAGGGTATTTTGCGTGATATGCATTTTCCGAGCTCAGAGCCACGAGCGCTTAATCATGTTGTTGCGAAAACTGAGTGTTCTCGCCCCATTTAGCGTCGATCACTCTGTAGTGCACGATTGTATTAGGCGTTTGAAACCTAAACTTTCATCGGGTTCCGATAGCGTCTATTCAAAACTGTATTTTCCCAGAAAAGTGGAAGTAAGCCATTGTGGTGCCTCTTATCAAATTAGGGGACTCTGCAGATGTTAGAAATTATAGACCCGTTTCATTACTAACCACATTCTCGAAACTGTCTGAGATTGTGGTAGAAGTGCTCCTATCTAGCTATTTCAGGAAATAATAACTGAGTCTCAACATGGTTTTGTAAAATCTAAAAGTGTTGAAATTAGCTTAGCTGAGTATTTGAGTCACGCTGGCCCCATTGTTGCCAACCATGGGCGGGTCGACGCCATTTATTTTGACTTGAGTAAAGCCTTTGACCTTGTGCACCGTGACCTATTAGTGCACAAGTTATCGGAATATGGAGTGTTTGCCGTTATGCTTGTGGTTTCAGTCATATCTGTCCGGGCGCATCAACAACGTTCGTGTTAACGGTGTGTTGTCGAAATCATACATATCATCATCCGGCTTTTCTTAGGCTCTATAGCCAGCCGGCAACAGCCAGGCGGCGCCGGCAGAGTGAGAGCCCATGGGTATACCCTGCCTCGTTGTAACTTGGCGAAGGGTGAACAATAAGCCCCACATTGCGTGCCGAAGGCTTCGAAATGCGCCACGTGTGCAAGCGCAACACACACATGTTGGAGCATGACACAGCGAAAAGCCTGATACTTCTTCGGAGTAGAGACGCGCTCCGTTCATACGCAGTCGCGTTCCCATTGGCCCGCCACAGTCGTAGTTTCCGTTGTACTGGCATGTTACGCGATCACGGCTTCCTTGTATACCCAGTATTTCTTGCTTCAGAACACTAGGCTAAGCGGCGCCACCAGAGTAAAGCTCACGTTTGAACAGTGCAGGCGCCACTCCCAGGGGTACCCAATATTTCTTGCTTCAGTCGCTAGATGGCGCCGAACCAAACAGCATTGCAGGTTGCTTATTCTAGGACCCTTGCTTTTTAATAATGTTGCCAACGACGTCTCTCTTTGCGTAAAACATTCAAATCTGCTGCAATTCGCTGATGATATTAAAATCTTCAAGCACATAAAATCACGTGTTGATTGTATTCTCCTACAGCAGGATATTACTGGTATTTTATCATGGTGTCTTCAAAATAAATTACGTCTAAACGCCCCCCCCCCAAAGAAAAAAAAAACAACAAAAAAACATATGTAATATCCTTATTAAGGAAGAAGTGTGCGCTTGATTTTTTGTATAAGCTGGACAATCAACCATTGCGACTTGAATATTGCGTACGTGACTTAGGAGTGTATATTGACTCATCCCTTAGTTTTACAAATCGTGTGTCATATTTCGTTAGCTCTTGCTTGCGACTTTTGGGTTTGTTTTCACGTATTTCCCGTCATTTCGAAGAGCCGACCTGTCTTGTCAGGCGTTACACATCGATTGTTCGCTCAAAACTA
>JAZHYW010038165.1:0-10196 GCA_037355805.1 Ixodes ricinus
TTATCAAGACACGACATATCCACGACCCTATGACAAATTGGCGTACGCGACAGAACGAGACTGTTTAGCGTTGCTTAAAAAACAGCAATGAGTACGAAGTAATTAATTGGCCTAGAAGTACAGTGAATTAGAATATAGGGGCAGTGGAAAAGCGTCGGCGGCGCCCCGTCGGTCGCGTGAAGCCAGAAGTGTACACCGCCGCAAGTGGCGCTGTTGTCGAAATCCGGAGGACATGGCTACGGTAACATGGGATATAGCTTCGCGTACGTTCTCAGGTGGTTTCTGTGGTGTCTATGGTCGTTTTCGCAATTTGGTTTCGTGAATTTCAAGTGCTGGGCATTGTGACACATAGGTTCGAGTGTTGTAGCTAAGCAATGAAAAACATGAGAAATAAGACGGATGATCACCGCTGCGCGCCAGCCTGCAAGACTGGTGACCCCGGTTTTCACTACATTGCCCAAGTAAGCTTTTTTAAGCATTAATTTATAGACATTAAAACACCGATAAAGCAGTACATATGCCACACTAATGAACCGCTAAGATAAAAAACAGCTGAGCTTGGCGCGAACTTTGAGTGGCAGGAGTGCTCCGGAGATCGAACACCAGCGCTACCTGGTAGGTTCTACACTGAAGCGCCTCACCTGGAGGCCGGCTATTTTTCCACTACCCCTATTCTAGTTCACTGTACTAGGAGCGAAGTTGGGTTTGGCGAGATGTTCAGCTAAGAGCCTGTTTAGGGTAGGAACAGGCACAGGCGGCAGAGAGTGAAAAATACGCACGTGAGGAGCGCGCAGCTGAACAGGAGGCTCGAAGTATGCGCGCAGAAGCAGATGAACATGCGCTACAGCTCAGTATAAGGCTGGGAGAGGCCAGTGATACACAAGAAAAGCCTGCTGCAGGTGACAGACGAGTGGAAGAAGGTTTACCTTATGGTCATTAACCCACACAGGATTATCCCCCATTCAATGAAAGACGGGATTACTTAGACTCGTACTATGAAGCGATTTGAAAGCATCACCACAGGCTATAATTGGCCAAGAGAAAAGTGGGCTGTGGCATTTAGTATGTGCCTCAGTGGGGAAGCTCTGAAGGTGTTTGGCCGGCTCTCCCTGAAGGATTCTATGAATTTCGAGAAAACAATGCTAGCACTGTTGCAGTGTTTTCGTTTCCCGGAGGAAGGGTACCACGAAAAATTCCGCGAGAGCAAGCCCCAGGTGTGTGAAACACCAAAACAGTACGCTGAGAGTCTTCCTAGTTTTTTGACCGCTGGGTGGAGACGTCCGGCATTGCAGCTAACTTTGAAGATCTGCGGGATCTAGAAGCTGCCGAAGTGTTTCTGGACAAATTCCAGAGCCGGCTAGCTCTGTTTCTCCGAGAAAGGAAATGAAAGACGCTCAGCGAGGTGGAAGATGGATAACTGAAAGTACAGAGACAGGAAAACCTGCTCCTCTTCCGGGAAAAGTACGAGTCAGGGGACACAAAGGCGAAGGACGGTAATTCCTTCAACAAGCCTCAGATTAAAAGCTTCGTTTGTAATAAGACGGCGCATAAAGACTCAGACTGCCGTTCAACAACACAGCAACTCTTCTGCGTGCCGTGTCAGCCGCAAGGGGCACGACTTGAAATCGTGCAGAAAGAAAGACGCTGGCCGAGAAGAGTCCTCCTGTTGAGGGTCTCGTCGAAACATTAGGAACAAGTCGCGGCAGGACTCGGAACATCAACCGGAGAATCAAGGGCAAGGGAACAAAGATCCCAACGTAGTCCAAGAAAGGTCAACGGCACATTATGACATACTTGTCTTGGAAGTTGCATTGTTTGGCCCGGCTGTCTCTGTATTACGACTCACAGGAAGCAACACCTTAATTGTACGTCGCTCACTTGTCCCGGAGGTGGCATTCACCGGGACTACCCGCCACATTAATGTTGGTGGATGGCCGCAACGTCAAGGTTCCGAAAGCGGAAGTTGACATCGCCTCCCACTATTTCGCCGGGACCAGATTGTAAAGTGCCTGGAGGATCCTCTTTACATGTTATAATCGGAAATGTTCCCGGTTCACGCGAAGTCTCCTCCCCTAACTCGAAGTGGAAGAGATTGTTGCAGGTTCCTGATCGTCCTGCATGTGGAATCAGGAATGACGAAAACCACATCACTCACCGACTATGATGTCAGCCAGATCGAAGGTCACTAATAAACGACGTAAAATACAAGAACTCGACTTAGGCTTTACTCAGATGAAAAAAGAGACCTTTCCAGAGTAGCAAGATAGGGACGTAACTCTACGGGCTTGCTGGAAAAAATTAGGAAGGGCGTTTCCTGAAAAACATGGCACCTCTCAGTCGTTCATAGTAAAGAAGGGAGTTTTGTTCCGCTGTTTCCGGTTGTTACCTGGCAAGTCATTGAAACACCTAGTGCTACTTAAGGACTTGCGCCCTCACGCGTTGAAACTAGCGCATGAAAGTCAGAGGGCAGGGCATCAGGGCGTCCAGAAGACCATCAATCGTGTCCTGGGGCATTCTATTGGCCTGGCATAGAATATGAAGTGCGTAGACGAGTCAGGTCGTGCGACGCTTGCCAAAGAACCTTTCCGAAGGGCAAAAGCAGGAAAAGCCCGCTTGGTCGTTTGCCTCTGATAGGCAAGCCTTCTGAGCGCATAACAGTAGTGATTGTTGGTCCCCTGTCACCAACCTCAACCAAAAGTAGAAAAGTACATTCTCACCGGTAAAATTTTCCACGCGCTACCCTGACGCCGTGGCGTTACCGACCATCGACTCCTGCGACAGTCGCGGAGGGACTCATCGAAATACTTTCCAGGATTGGGTTCCCTCGCGAAAGTTTCGTGAAAGAGAGCACCTGTTTTACCTCTGAATTGATGAGAGATGTTAATGACCTGTTGGCAGTCAAACATCTAAGTATGACGCCCTACCACCCGATGTGTATTGGGGTGGTTGAACGTCTCAACGGGACCTTGAAGCAGATGCTGCGAAAACTTAGGAACAACCCAAGTCCTTGGATCGGTGACTCGTCCCGCTCCTGTTTGCATATCGGGACGTACCCCAATCTAGTTCGGTATTTTCACCGTTTGAACTGATTTACGGACGGCATGTTGGAGGACCGCTCACGGTGCTCAAATAACTTTGGACGGGAGAGGAGCTGGGTGATGAAATCAAAACAACATACGGCTACGTCCTCGACCTTAGAGAGCGACTCGAGCAAACATTGGACAAGCGCATCGGAGTCCAGGTCGAGCTCAAAGCTTGCAGAAGAGACACTACGACAAAAGTAGTCGGTGTCGACAGCTCAAAGTAGTGGAATCGGGCTTCATTCCTCCTCCAGACAAGCCATAACAAGCTCATACTGCACTGGAAGGGACATTTTCCAGTTCTTAAAAAGAAAAAATGAGTTCGTTTACTGGTTGGATCTGGGACATTCCATGAAACTGTTCCACATCAATATGCTTAAGCGAAACGAAGGACGTCGCCTAGAAGCTTTTACCCAAGCCTCATTGTTTGTAGTTATTGAGGAGGCGGAGTCAGAGGATCAATTACCTACCGTTTCGTCCAGAGAGAGCAATGGGGTTGAGTTCACGAAAAGTGTCTGACGACCCGGAAGAGGAACAGTCCGATCGAATCCAAAATCTGCTGAAAGCTTATCGATGACATCTTTTCCGAATTGCCGGGCAAGACTAAACCTCCTGGAATGTCGGCTGGAGCTGACGACTCTCAGGCCATCAACATATCCTCAATACCCCCTCCCCTTCCTTTCGCGTTGAAGGATGTCATAGAGAAGGAGGTGGACGGAATGCTGAGACTGGGAGTTATTGAACAGTCACATTCACCGTACAACGAGCCATTGGTGCTTGTTAAAAAGAAGAATACCTTCCGGGATTGTGTTGATTTCCGTCAAATCAACAACGTCCTAATCTCGGATGCGGAACCCATCTCAAGGATGGACGCGGTATGTGCAGAAGTAGGAACCATGAAGCATCTTTTCGAAGTTCGACTCATGCTGAGTGAGAGATATTGGCAAGTGCCGCTTTAGGAAGGTTTTCGACCTATAACGGCGTTTTCTACACAATCCGGGCATTATCATTTCACGTACATGCCATTTGGTTTAACGACAGCTTCTGAAATTTTCACCTGTCTCATGAGAGTTCTTTTCGGGGCATTGGGAACGTGGGGCATTACCTAGATGATGTCCTCGTGGCCACGTTTCGCTGGGAAGAACACATTCACACCTTGCGGCAAGTGTTTTGCAGGTCCCGCTCAGCAGGCCTGAAAATCAAGCCACAGAAGTGTGAGGTCGGAGTAACCTCTATTGCTTTCTTGAGGCATCACTTGAGAGGTGGAAAAATACAACCGATAAAAAGTATCATCGCGAAACTTGTCAACGCGCAAAAACCTGAAACAAAGAAACAAGTGCGCTATTTCCTAGGTTCGGCGGGTTACTACCGCGACTTCGTACCACATTACGCCAAGAAAGCCCATCCACTAGTGGAAATGAAGCGCAAGAGTGAAGAAAACAGGGTCACCTGGACCGTTGAACTAGAAGCTGTTTTGAAGAACTCAAGGTAGCACTGTGCTCCACCCCTGTGTTGAGAGCGCCGGACAGCAATAAGGAGCTCGTGATCGTGCGGATGCCTATGACACCTGTGTAGGCGCGGTTCTTTCACACATGTACGACCGGCTGCTCCATCCCATATATTACGAGAGCCGACAACAGATGCCACGCGAAACGTGGTACCCAGCTATTGAACGTGAATGTTTGTAGTGTGGGGCATCGGAAAGTTCCACATCTGTTTTTACGGGGCTTAGTTCTTGGTTAAAACTGACCATCAAGCGTTGCAGTACTTCACTCAGATCATGCACCTTAATGGTAGGCTGTTACGTTGGAGTCATCGCCCTACAGGAGTACTGTTTTCGCGTCGAGTATATCAAAGGCTGAGAAAATGTGAGGGCTGACTACACGAGCCGCAGCTGTGAAATGTCGTTTGAGCAGTTTTTGTTTTCTTTCAGTTGTTTTCTTCTCTTTCCTTGTTTCTCTGGAGCTTTTTCAGAAATTTCGTTTTTCGATTGTATTGTATGCATTTTTCTACGCGGGAAGTCGGCGCACCTTGCTTAGCTTTTTGTTTTTTTTTATCAAGAGAAAACTGGAAAAAAGGGACGCTTGTGATCTGCCCGACCGAGAACCATCGCGAGTCTACAGATGTTTTCGCCATGACACGGCCTCGCGTGTCACGAGACAAACCGTCGACGGCCGGAGAAAGAAACACGTAGCGGGGAAGGATGGAAAAGGGGAGACGAAGACGAGCGGTCCGAGGAGCTGGCTGACCGATGAGTTCGTCCTGGTTCGACTAGGCCGGGAACTCAAGAAACCCGCATGCTTGGCCACCGCTACTCGCTGAGTTCGTCCTGGAACCGCAAGGCCGGGAACTCAGGGACCCGTCAGCCTGCCCACCGCCCTCGCTGGGTTCGTCCGTGCTGCTCAAGGCCCGTAAGCCAGAGTCCACCCGCTCAGCCATATTCGCCGTCGCAACGACAGAACGGTTCGAGGCCTAACGTATGACGTGAACAAGTTGTTTATTGACATTGAAGATCTGTGGAAGCCGCGTTTTTAAAGTCTAGTTGATACCGCTACTG
Source organism: Ixodes ricinus (assembly GCA_037355805.1). Classification (NCBI taxonomy): domain Eukaryota; kingdom Metazoa; phylum Arthropoda; class Arachnida; order Ixodida; family Ixodidae; genus Ixodes; species Ixodes ricinus. The sequence continues at coordinate 5,638 of JAZHYW010038165.1, forward strand.
TAAATAGTTCTTGTAGAACCTTTGCTGATACTGTTGCTGTAAATATTTTTGTTTATCTCTTCTTTGCTTAAACAATTCTCAAAGCAAACGGTCTCGTTCTTCTTAATCAAGACACGACATCGCCACGCACCTACGACAGTTTTACTGCAGGTCTGAAGAATGATCGTCTAAACGTGAACTCACTGTTATAAATACAATAAGATAACGCAAAAGCGATAGCTTTCCTCGTATCTCGAGATGAGATAAACACAATTTTTCGTTTCAATCGTACACTGGAGGATTCTCCGACAAAAGTGGCTGAAAAGCAGCTTTATAAGTTTCTTAATTGTGTTAAAAGGCACTAGTTTAAAAACTTGTACAAAGTTTAAAAATAATTTCTACAATCTAGAAGCTACACTTTAACGATAGAAACAATTAAAATAGTCAATATTAAAAGACGAAATAAATATTCAATGAGGATAATTTTTTCACGGTTCTTTCAACAGTTCCTCCCCCAGCCAAAAATTCGCTTTCCAAGTACACTGGCTCGCAACTGGCTTACTGCTAAGCCTAACGCTCTTCAGCCCCTTCAACCGGCATTATCAACCTCTCATCCTCGTCCACAAGCTCTATTTAAACCATCATCACATTCGTCGGCTAAATACCATCTCATCATCGTTGTACACGGCACCGAAGGCCTCAATGTTCACGGCGGCAGGCTAGCAGGCGCACGCGCTTAAAGGTTTTCACCTTTCGGCTTTGGTTAGCACGCCGACATGAACGCATTTGTTCTCATGCAAATAAATTAGAATTACGAGAAGGATCAGAAGTCCAAGTTCAAGCTAATCTCAAAGACTCTTTATCTATCACCACTAGGTTTTGTTTTCTTATTTTTCTATCTCTAATGTGGGAGTTCGGAAGAAAAGCCATTAGAAGGCCAGAAGACAGGAGCAAGAGAGGGGGGGGGGGGGGGAGAGTGGACATTTAAAGCGGGCTTAGACGCCGGCCGAAGAGGTTCTAGCATTTTTCTCTTCCCCACAGATTATACGCGACTTGAATTTCCCCGCTACATTTAATGGAGGAACGCTTTGAAGCAATGTTTGAGGTTATATACTGATATATGTAAAAGAAGAGGTGCGTTCTTTCAAACTCCTGCCATCTGTTCTCCGGCGAAAAGAAAAAGAAAAAAGAAACATTATAAACGTCTCACGAACCCAAAATAAACAAAAAATCTCCAACATAAATAATATAGGAAAGTGTAACAAACAGAAAAATACCCGATCTCACATTTTGTGCACAAGAGATTTGTCATAGGGGTCAAGAAACCGTTTTCTTTTAATTTTTGAAGCGACGAATTCTAGATATCTTTTTATTTAGAGGTAATGCGCGAATAAATGTTTTTTTTGTGTGTAATATAAAATATGCACTTCTAAAGCGAACAAGTCAGACGGAGTCGTGTTTAGTTCAACGAAAGAAAACATTGAATTCACTGGCGTCGGCGACAGTGCAATATATGCCTTCAGACTTTTTTTTTTTTTATTAATTTCCTGCGAGACAATAAGATTTCGGAATGAAAGTTTGAAAGATGATGGCTGTGGGCCCCAAGCTGGAGTTGAATGAGTGCAGATCTGAAGACTTGAGAAGAATGGGAGCGAGCACATCAACGGGGAGATAAGGCTGCAAAGAGGGCATTCAACCAAACGGGCAAGAAGTGAGCAGCGTAGCCTCCGTTTAAACGAGCTACGTCAAACGGGTAGCAGCGAAAATTCTAGGGGCGCATGCGCAATGGTATTTCTTTGCCGACACAAACCTATGGCTCCTTTTGACGAAAATATGGATGACCCCCCCCCCCCACACACACACACACACTCACTATTACTTGAGAAGATTTGAATCGAAGATGAGAGATTAAGAATGGCTTCAAATAAAGAAATTAACTGTTCTAAGCACGTGACGTTTAGGGCAAGGTCTTTGGAGTCGCAGCTAGATTGGCTAATAAAAACTCCGTAGACCTGTATAAAAAACAATCGGCTGACTCCGGCGGTTGTTATAATAGAGAAAAATTCCAGGAGAAATTTATAAAGCGAATGAATAAATGGACATGCAGGAAGCAAACGTTTGTCTGATTCGAGGCTTTTTCATTTTTCGACTGTTTGGTTAAGATGAACGCATGCCCCAAAACATACTTAGATGATACGTAAGCTCCAGTAGTGCAGCGAGTTTCTGCGAAATTGTAAGCCTTAATCTTGCGGTCTTAAGAAACAGAACTTGCAATGCCTTTTAAGTATTGCTCGAGATGCCGATCATTTTATAAAATCTCAGAGCCAGACTATTTCTGCCATTCACGTGGATGGATCAAAGGCAACTACTAATCACTCAGATGGGGCGTTGGTAACAAGAAAACAAGGTTAATTATATTTGTATGGCAAATGCGGCTACAAGGTTAAACGAGTGCACGTCAAGGGCTATGCCTTCGGCCTAATATGACAGCAATTAAAAAAACGAGTCGGGGTGGTGTTCTAAAAAAAAATTGGTAGCACAAGACAGAACTCGAATATTTTGGCCTCCATACAGCAGTCTGGCTCAGTGAGGTTGCCGTTTATGGATCTACAGTTTGTGATTGCGGAATGCTCCTTTTGGTCCGGTGGAATGGAGGATCTAAAATGACTTGATCTAGGAATGTAATGTTTTTCAAGGATTATAGATGTAGTGGTGGTAATGTCTCCTATACGTAACGCGTTACAAATTTTGTCAATTTATTCTGTGGGAAGACCACGTAGCAGACAGCTGAAGCTATTGAGTTAAGCTGAGTGCAATATAAATGTCTTTGAATCAGATTTACGCAGACAGGTTGTGGAGTGTTCTAAGAACTTAAACTCAGTTTAAGTTCAGATAAAAAAGTTGTGCAAAAAACACAGATTACCTTCGATCAGTTGCGTAAGAAAATGAACTTAAACATGTTGGTAAATATGATTTGAAAGAATAAAATATGTTTACAAATCTCTGTAATGCGAAATTGGAGCGAAGCTCTTAAGGAGGTGGAGGGGAGAGTATGCACTCTGCTCCTCGTCCGTACCCTCTCCTCCTCCCCTCCGTCTGCTCTGTCCGCTCCTCCTCTCCCCCCTCTGCCCTCCTCCTCCTCCCCTCCTCCTCCTCCTTCTCTTCCATACCCTCCCTCCTCCTCCTGCGTACCCTCCCATCCTCCTCCTCCGTACCCTCCCTTCTTCGTCCTCCATACTCTCCTCCCTCCAGTTTACCCCCTAAATTTTGGTGAAAAATTGACGCCACGTGGCCTGAACATCAATTTAGTTTCCCCGCTAAATTTAGTGGGGAAAATGACATCACATGACTTACTGTCACGCCGCCTATGAACAAATTGAGTTTCTCCGCTACATTTAACGGTAAGGTGACATCACGTGACCTCTACACCAATTCAATTCCCCGCTAAATTTAGCGGGGAATTGAATTGGCGTTGAGGTCACGAAACGTCAATTTTAACAGCTAAATTTAGCGGAGAAACTAAATTTTTCCGCTAAATCTATTGGAGTAATTAAATTTCCCCGCTAAATTAAGCGGGTAATGAATTATTGTTGAGGTCACGTGACGCCAGTTTTCCTGCTAAATTCAGCACGGTTACGCCGACGCCGCGAAACTCGGAAACGGGTGCCTCAGAGCTGTGCTCTAAAACACGAAATAATACAACACATAGGGACGAAGACAGACAGTACAGGCCTTTGAACTAACAACCGACATTTAATAATGTCGGATGCAAATTTTTCCAACAGAAGTCCCCAAGCACGAAGGTCTACAGTACCTAGATTGTCATCTTCATCCTTACCCTTCCAGTCTATGCTGGGCTTTGCAACAACTAATAAACAATACCTGTTCTTCGGTTTAGCGAGTTCTCACTCTGAAATGGCCAATTATGGAATTATTCAGTTCCTTTTTATGTCCTTCCGTGCTAAGCTTAGTTTTTGTTCTTCTTTCTTTAGCTTTAGTTCTTCTTTCTTTTTTATCTTAACAGCCACGTTTCCTTAACCTATAGATCTTTCTGTTTTCTCCTCTTTCTTAACGAAATCTTTTTCCTCTCAGGTTTTTCTTTTTCTGAGGGTTTTCTTTTTTGTCGAGTGGCTTTAGGGTCAAGGAAAAGAAGGGCTGACGCATTGGGTGTGGCATCACTAAGTTTCGGTCGCTAGTTGAAATAACTTTACGGTCTGAATCCAGTGTCCAACATGTTTTATTCTTTCATGATTAAGAAAAGTAGGGAAAGCTTTAATTTTATGTAAAAAAAAAGCACTCGTTTAAAATAATTTTTAATAAAATTTTGAGTTTAGGGACCATGCTTTTTATGAAAATCTCCAGTGTCACGTGACACTTTGATGATGGGTAATGATATCACGTGAGAAAATGATGTAACAAGACAGTATCACGTCCTGCGGCACTGTGACGTCACGTGAGAGCATGACTTGGTATGTTGATGTTCTACACATGATAATATTAAGTCACATGACCCTCCGCTTCTGGCAGAAGATGATTATATGTAAGCATGCACCGTGGCCAGAACGCGTAGGCTAAAAGAC
>JAZHYW010038166.1:0-51206 GCA_037355805.1 Ixodes ricinus
TCGTTGGCGACATCAGACTAGTGGCCGTAGTCTGAAGATGACAGGTAGAATATCTGCATTGTACTGATCTTAACATGTACTAACTACTAAGAAGGTCTTGAAGAGTAAAGCACGAAAAGAATACGAAAACTGTTTTTATTGAGTATGCTCATACAGTATGACAAAAGTTGATTCAAATCCTGAAACAGCAAATCAATGTCAAAAAATTGTCAACCTCACAAAACAATATAAATGGATAGGCACATACCCTTGTAAACTAATATGCAATGACATCTTGCATCCACATTGACAAGACCACTCAATATTTGGCATCATTTACACAATGACTTAAAGTAATAAAAGTCAACTCTGCACAACATATTAACTAGATATGCTGAATTTGGAACATTAAACGAAATATATGGAACATTATGCTGCAGAAGAACACCACTCTCATAAGGCACATTTCGGAGGCAAGACAGGTCCTCTCAGACACCTCTTGCAACCGAGGGCGACTGCCATAAAGTAGAAAAGTTCACGAGATCATGAAGACAAACCAGACAACTAGGCAGAAATTAATGCTAGTACGCTAGCTCAACGTTTTCAGATCATCCAGACCCTGGTCAACTAAGCAAAACTCTTTAAAAAAATAAAAAAACTTTCACATTTTTGCACATTTACTTAACTATACTTCGTCTCGCTTTCACTTAGAGGGACACTGACACCCCCAAAATATTATTTTTTATTTTTGTGCCAGGCGATTTATTATGGTGTCAGAAGACTATCCAATCAATATTTTGCTACAGCGTCACGTATATTTTTAATAAAGTAAAAAAAAAAACGCAACTGACCGAAACCGAAACTGGACTGGGGAGGAAGAAGAAATATAGAGGAGGAGAGAGGTGGCGGAAGTCACGTGGCTGTGATACTTTGTTCCTCCCAAACAACGCATTTGCAGCTTTTTAGAAGCCCCGAAAAATGGGTATCATATTTATTTTCTATTTTTAATATTGTGTGCGTGCCTTCGATGACCTACGACTTTGATTATATTTGGTGGTTGTGTCTAAACCTTAGAAAACGGCCCGTGACCACGGAGAAGAGAGTGAGCGCGATTCAAACCGGCCAGTTCTCGATCGGCGGTTTTCGGGCGGAAAGAAACCGAATTTCGAGCCGCAAATTCTGTTCTGGGTAGTCGGGCTCTCATATGTCACGTACAACTAAAAACCTCGGCGAGCATAAATACATAAATACCCTGTCAGTGTCCCTTTAAGAACGGCCGCAACCGACGCTACTGACTTGACAGAGCCAGTCAAGCAGAGCCAAAAATGCTCCGTGACGGTGCTCATTGTCCTTGTGGGTATGGGATCACCAGCTAAACCAAATATGCCCCCCCCCCAAAAAAAAAACAAAAAAAACACCGCAGGGGTGTGCTGCATTTTAAAGGCACAAAGGCGACGTGCGTCGTGTCGATGCGCTTTTGGTGCTGACCGACTGGCTACGTCGTAGCGTCAGCTGCGCTCGGACTTGGTGAAATGGAGTGTGTACTTCATTCCTTTTGTCTGGTGAAATGCTGGTATAAGGCTGGATCACTGCGCATACTTGGGAGGGGGAACCCACGGGGCCTGTGGCTGTTGTACTTGCTGCTTCATCATAAGCTGCTGCATGGGCTGCGGCGGGGCAGTGGGGGCAGTACGTGTGACTGGTCAAACCTGGGTCAGACATTGGCACGGGGGCGTAGTGCAGGGGAGCGGCTGGCGCCGCAGGGCCCGCCGTGGCCGGTGCGGCGGAGTTCATAATGGTGGGGGCAACCGTCACTTGCATGCACGGCTGCGAGGTTGGCGCCGCATTCACCACCGTGACGTGCCTGTCTCGTCTGCAGCGCCCACAGCACACCCGGCAGATGCACACGCAGCAACAGACCAGCACCAGGAGTCCAAATACTCCACCGAGTGAAGAATAGACTGGCGAGGAGCCTGGACAGGGAATAAAGAGGTGCAGTGTACAAAACTGCAGGCTTCGGTGTGGATAGTGCAAAGGATGTAACCTAATGAATGGAAAATAGTGGTTGGCTGCACCGAAGAAAAACTGAACGAATGTACGGCTATCACAGGTCGAAAGGGTTCATAGAGCCTCCACGGTTTGGTCAGCCATCCCCGTGTGTTGCTCAGACTTTGTCCTGTCCATTTTGTGCGTTTTTCGTTATGTCGATTAATCGCCAACAAGACCAGCAATCCACTATTTTACAATATAACGTACCCTCCCCCCCCCCAAAAAAAAAAGAAAGAAAAAAAGAAAAGAAAACTTGTTTTTTATTGCACAAATTAATTACGCATCACCGAATGCTGATTCTTTAACCGCAAGTGCTACGTTTCGTAGCACTTGCGGTTCGAACCAGATACCAAAGTTTCAGCACAAACTGTTATATTATTCAAAAGTTATAATTGATTTTCTGAAAATTTCAATAGGGAAAATGGGGCCCATTTTTGCCCGTTTTAATTAACTGGTGTCTATAGAGCCTTACATATTGGAGAACTCTGTCGGCCGCCATTTTCCCATTACAAATTTGAGAAAATCGGGTACAATTTTTGAATAAAATAATGGTTAGTGTCAAAATTTCGGCATCTAATTCGGTCCCCCCCCCCCCACCCCCACCACTACCACTAGAGGAGCTTCCTCTTTCACCTGGCACCCCCTAGAGTGTCTGTCATTCATTGTCAGTCTTGAGAAAGAGACCAGATTGCTCGCTTTTTCTGGGCTCTCTGGCCAAACGGGTCACTTGCCCCTCGCTCCATGTTGTTGATGACAAACTTGAAGAATGTTCACTAGTCATGTGCCCTGCTTTTGCATAAAATTAACACTTTATGGCCACATTCAGCATCTATTCCTACTTTTTTTTACCTTCATCTGCAGCTACAAATGGCCCGCATTCTGCATGATTTTCTGGGAAACAGACGTGTCCTATGGACGAGACATGACCGTTAACATCTTTGCAAAGAGCCAGGCATCTTGGTAAAGATGACCACAGAAAGGATCATTAAGTAGCCTCACCTTCAGTTACGCAGACTATAAAAAGAAAAGTTAAGCAGGCAAATAAGTGAACAAAAGAAGCGTCCAGCCTCAGTTCCCTTACCCTCGTCGGCAGGCTTGCCAGGAACAGTATAAGCAATTGTTAGAAGAGGGAATTCAAAAGAATGACCACAAGCACCAGGAAGCAGGAGTTAGTAGGCTTCATCATTTTCATATGTTGCCTGCAAAAAGAACTTTCCTATAATCACACATACATACTGCATTCTACAAAAGCAAGGGCTAGCGTTACATTCAGAGGGAACAGTAGGTGCCACTAGAGTTCTGTCGAGATTGAACACTCGCCGGTGAACTGTTGAATTCCGTCCGTGATTATGAGCAGAATAAAAGACACCGTTGCCACAAACTGCGAAGACGTAGAGCCTACAGATGCCCTGCTACAAACTCTAGTTGCTTGCCATAGCTTTGAAACTAACAATTGAAAAAAAAATACAAGAAAAGCTTTGCACAACCCCAAACAAAGTTTACGGAAGTGGAATGTGGCTCCATCTGGGTAATAATTTGTGTAATAAGTTTTTTTTCCTGGTACATTCTGAGCAAAGTACAGCTCCCGACTTCAAAATAGATTCCCAAAATTCTGTGAAATTTTTTTTGTCATAGTAGAGCAAGCCAAATTTACTCTGTTGTTTTCGGCATCCACTACGCAATCTTATTAGACAATTAGGTAGACAATCTCCAAGCTGCCGGGTGCCTGACGGAGCGAGCTTCCACAGAAATCGTCTCTTGTGTCGTTCTCAGAAGGCAACAACTATACTCCATATGTCGTGCAAAGCGCTGAGAAAGGTACGGGGACGAGCGCGTTGATCTGGGCAGTGCCTTCTTGCGCTCGGTAGAATTAAGCTCTTTCAATGATCACGCGCTCGCATCCATAGATTTCCCAGTACTAGAGTAGCGAAGCGCTAATGTAGCGCTCCTCACGTGCCGTCAGCTACTTATCGTCTGCCATGAGCAACAGTTTTGACGGTGAGATACAAAGCTGGTGAACGCTCCCGTCAGCACGCGCTTAGCGCGAGGTAAGCGCTACGCTTGTAGCGCTCCGCTTCATGTGTGAACAGGCCTTATAAGTGTTAACCAACCTCTAACAAAAAAGAAAAAGGTGTATCCTAGAGTGCCTCGATGTCCCTCTGTTTAGGGTGATGCCATCGTTTGTGGTACCCGATGCCGACAGCACGCGCTCACAGGAAAAATACAAAGAAATCGCCGGAAACAAAATGTCGCTGTAGCACAGTCAACGCCACGAGCGCGTGCAGGGACACGCTCTTTCACGCGCTTGTGAACAAAAATAAAAATAAACGTTAGAAACAAAATGGCCAGATGTCATCACCCCAAGCAAAGCGCACATGAAGGCACCCTAGTGTATCCTCATGCGATAAGGTGCCTTTCGAGACATCATCCAGTCATTTCTCCGAGCGATGCAATGGTGGCTATAAGACCGATACAAACAAGTGTCTTATAACGTATTAGTTGACTGTGTTAAATATTTGGTCAGCGAGAGTAGAACAACTACTCTGTGGCCACTCTACTTTATCCATGATTCGCCGCCATTTCCAAAATAACTGATGCACCCCAACTACCCCTAGCGAATCGAGTACCATTTTAAAGAAAAAACACAGTATACTGTATAAGGAAATGAAAGGGCATGAAAGATTGTGTAAGATTCAAAAATCCCGAGACTGCAGGTAACGACACACACACTCAAAAGTCTCAAACACAGCTGAAATTTTATTTCCCAAAGCCTGGTCAAATAGAGAAAAAAGCTGAGAAAAATCAGCAGAACCCATCCTTTGGGAATGATTATCTACGTTAATGCGAATAGCATCAAACGGTGCGGAGTTATGCGCGTTCGTCAGGTGGCCGGCATACTCTAGATACGCCAGCCCACTCTTGAGGCGATTCTAAATTTGTTGACACTTTCACAGCCCTGCGCACGATCTCCGCAGCCCAGCACGTGCGTTTGTGTCACTTAGGAAGGCGAGCAAAGCACGCGCCATACGCACAAACACTCAAAATGGTACCGACCAGACTTTCTGGCGTCTCAGCTAGTCTCAACCAACGGTACTCTAAACGGTTGTTTATATCTTTACCATAGGACGCGCTTTACAGCGCTGTCACAGCTACCGGTGCGCGCGCGTTCCATGCACGAGGGCTCATTCCGCTCTCGTGAGGCTGAGCACGGCCGCTACATCACCCTCTCCCGAGCGCGGGAGAGGGTGAGCTAGGGCCGTGCTAAGCCTCACGAGAGCGGAATGAGCCCTCGTGCATGGAACGCGCGCGCACCGGTAGCTGTGACAGCGCTGTAAAGCGCGTCCTATGGTAAAGATATAAACAACCGTTTAGAGCGTTGAATGACTGCCTTCAAGCTCCAGAAAAAAAACTGCCTTCATAGCTCTGTGGTTAGCGCGTCTGCCTGCTGATCAAAGGGTCAACGGTTCGAATCCCAGCCGGCGCCGGTCTTTTTTATTTATTTATCGACCCGCGGCGTAAGAGGTTAGATAGCCAGATAGATAGATAGATAGATAGATACATACATGATAGACGAAAAGTGCGTGAAGTATCCAAAGAATGCTATTCGCATTAAAATGCTAATCGCATTAATATTCGCATTAAAAATGAAGGTCGCTTACAACCCCCTGCAACACCGAATTAAGGCCGGTTCAGACACTTGCGTTTGAGTGCGTTTGACTGCGTTGCGGCGAGAACCGAAAGCGAGTCACCGGCACATCTGTGCTTCGTATGAATCGTGGAATCTAATTCAAGGAATCTTCTTGGCACGCGATATAAGCAGCAGGGATGTCTCGCTGCCGCAACGCAGTCAAACGCAGTCAAACGCAACTGTGTGAACCGGGCTTTAGAGCGCAGCTCTTGAGGAGGAGGAGGGAAGGATACTGAGTGGAGGGTATACCCTCCTCTCCTCCTCCTCACCCCCTCATCCTGCGTGCTACTCCTCACGTGAGGTCACGTGACGTCGCCGCGGTCACGTGACCTCACGGGGGTCACGTGACGCCATAGTGATGACGTCATCGCCGTAGCCAACGATGACGTCACACGTAACGATGACGTCATCAGTGACGTCATCGTGATGATGACGTCACCAGTGGCATGTATCGTCATCGTGATGACGTCACTGATGACGTCATCAGTGACGTCATCCGTTCCATAATGCACCGCGCGGTTACGCCGACGCCGCTGAAGCCGGAAACGGGCGCCTAAGATCTGCGCTCTAAAAGGGGAACGGAAAAACTGGAACACCTCTTTCCAGAAATGTACATTCCGACAGTGAGCAGGTTAATGTAGACCAGCTCGTTCGCGCAACTACATTTATTTAATATGAAAGATTGTGTTAAAAAGTATTTGTACTTTGCAAATACTATCCTTAATCACAGTGAGCGGGAACACTGGAGCACGTGGCATTGGGTACTATCGGAGCTCTCTGACGACCCGGCGATGCATGCAATTGCAGTAGCGTGCCTGGCCGTTACAGTGGTCCGATAGTACCCAATGCCATGTGCTCCCATGTTTCCGCTAAGTATGATTAAGATAGTACATTATATTTATAGTACTTCACTTCAGGTACATTGCATCCGTTGTACTTACTACTTTACTTTAAGTACCGTATTTTCCGGGTTACAGTCCGCACCTGGTGCACTGTCCGCAGGGGCAAAATCGGTGTCAAATATAAAAGTATTTGCTTAGATAGTCCGCACCCGGTACATAATACGCACCCCGTGCATAATCATACAGCATAACTTGACAAATGCCTAGTGTATTAGCTCACAAAAGCTTGTATCATACATAAACCAACATTAATATAGTTGGTTATTCGTAAAATCCTTCACGACTTGTCACATTGAACGATCTAGAGGAACACAAATCATTGTATAGTCCGCACCTGTTCGTAGTCCGCATCAGGTGAACTTTCAACTTTTAAACATGCATAGTACGCGGACTATACACCTTTCCCGTGTACTTCTCGTCCCAAGCCAACAAATAGGCTTATCCGGTATGAGCGACGAAAAAATAATAAAACGTTTCAACCTGTAACCAGTAAAAAAATAGAGGGAGCCAAAACAAGAATGTGTGACGGTTACGCTTATATCCTAAATGTCTTCTATTGGCGTGGCGACGTCAAAACAATGTTTTCGCCCATACTGGAAGTGACGACAATTCAAGATGGCGGCGCCCTTGTGGAAAGGTCTATAGTCCGGAAAATACGGTACATAACCTCTCATTTGCTTTGTAGTTAACAAGTGCTTTTAAATGAACACTCGGCATCAAACCTGTCTAGAGCGCGAGAGCAGTGCACTCCGCATTGCGCGTGCGACATCTGCCGGCGGACACTGGGCAGATACCCAGATACCAACGTTTGTGCGGCTGACCCTTCTGCAGACGCCGCCGACCGCAGGAGGAGCGCTCGGCGCCTCGAGGCAAAGCCGTTTATACTGAAAGAGTTTGGCCTTCTTAAACATCCTGGCAACCACAGCAGCGTAGTATGACAACCGGGGTATGACTACTTCCGTCCGCCATTTTGTGGCTCTGACTCATAGGAACTCTATGCGATTTCTCAGGAATAAACAAGACGAAGAAGTAACGCCATTTTGTGTTATCGCGAAATCCGCTAGTTCTAGCGGGCAACAAGCTCCGCCCATTGGCCAAACTCCCTCAGTATAAACGGCTCTGCCTCGAGGCAGCGAGATCAAAACTCTCGGTGTGACGCAGTGTTGGACAAAATACTCGATAGAAGTATTTAAGTTAAGTTACTAAATACCTGCTTCATAATGTATTTAAAATACTACTCAAGTTACTTTCACTGTAAAGTATCTTGAGTAGAGTACAAATACTTAGAAATGTAATTCAATTCCTTTTGAAGATACTTCCGCATTGCGTAATTTGTATAAACGTCAACCGACAACGACAATTATACAGCTGCGCAAATATGGTTTACCAGAATGGTTTATTTGCGCGCAACAACACAAAAAGGCAAAAAAAGTTAAAAAAAAAACACCGTAGGGCTATTTTATGCAGTCCAGAATATTGTCACTAATGACAAATGATGAGGCGGCGAACTGAAGAAACTGAAGAAACTAAATGTTTAATGGCGCGAACTTGTGCCCAAAACAAAATAGAGAAAGGCTAGCGTCGCAGGCGTCGATGTCGGCGAAACAGCAGGATCGAGCGCTAAAACAAAACTAACTCCAAACCACAATATATATATATATATATATATATATATATATATATATATATATATATATATATATATATATATATATATATTGAATATGCTTGCTTGTGTGTTTATACAGCCTTGATGTTGGTACGCCTCAACGGGTGACCGGTCGCTTAGCTGTAGATGAGAAATTTAGCCAGTGCAGCACAACCGCTAACCTAGGCTTTTTAACATGCATCACGCAGTAGTGATTACACGAACGCGTGCCGGTATGAAACTTATCCAGATCGAAACGGGCGGGGGCGGTGGGTATCGAACCAGGAGTGTTCCCAGCGCAAGCTTTTGCTACCGCCACGCGGAGCACCTTTTGTACCCGTGTGGGTTTCTGGAACATTCAGCGTAGAACGTTCCGCGCGTAGAACATTCGTAACTCGATCACACGACAAGGTTCTCGAGCTTACGAGAATGTCAAGTTGAAAGAATAAATAAAAGAGGAGTCCGCTCCCTATAATCGAACCCGGAGATTCCGCGCGAGAGCCAAGCGCGGTAACCATTCGGCTTCGCGCTCGCTCGGCGACGCGCGTGGCAATGTCACTGATACATGTTACAAAACATTTCTGGGACAGAAATAAAGAGGTCGCTTTAGCTATAGTGACATCGCTGAATATCACGTCCGGCGGCGCACCTTAGACGCATCGTTTAACTACAATCCATATTCCCTATATGGGGAGTTCACTATAAACCCTTTTCCACTTCAGCGGAACGAACGGTGGAGATGAAATCGTCTCCTCTCCAGATTGCACTACTAAAGTGGAAAGAGGTGGGAAAAGCTTCCAGTTCGTTCTTAACATGTCACCGACATTTTTTTTTTAGAGCGCAGCTCTCTGAAGCGAAACTTGAAATACACCTATTATGGTCAGAAATAGGTTTAATATGATCAATGATATCCGTAAATCATAATCGGGCGTTTGTATTTTGAACAGATGGCTATACACCAACTCATGTTTACAAACAAACCGGAGCGCCCGGAGCGCCCCTAGCGGACGCCACCGGCGCCGCGCATGCGCGATAGGGGTGTGGGCAACAAGCTCGCCGTCGCCCATAAACACACCATTGAAAGGCGATGTTGTCGGCGTCAGTGTGAGTCCCCCTGTCCTTTTTCGCGTTCGAATTGTTGGTTCTACGTCTTCCTGGCGATGTCTGACTATCTTGAGCGGCGTCAGCGAAATTACCGAGGCTCGTTACACCGCAAAACTTCGCGTGAATAATGTGACATGTGGCGATTCATTCCGCGTGGACGCCGCAGAATGTACGCTAAAGCCTGATTCGCATGAGGAGATTTCGCTCGGAATTTTCAGTAGCGACGCCGCTCGGGCTGCAAAAGCGTGAACCGTAGCTGAGATGGTCGACGTCGATACTGAAAATCGCAGCAGAATCGGACCAACTGAATTAGGCATAACAAGTCGGTGATGGTCACTGGTAACAATGATCAACATCTTGTATCTACTGTTTACATCGCGCCTGCTTGCCAACCTTCAAATTTAAGTCTTGAGGCCTGCACTTACTTCTTATCGCAAGTACCGCGCCAAGATTTGGTCTACGGACCGGCGTCGTCTAAGAGAGCAGACGACAAGCAGAAACGTTTGAAAGAGCAGACGACAGTTCGAATAATCAGGCGGCCGTTTGAACTTGAAGACGTACTGAACTTAGTCCGCAGGTGGTCCGCACGACTTGAAGGTTTTCTGGCGTTCATGTTGGAATAAAACAAATAAATCTGATGACCAGAAGTATCCTTGAATTCAACCCAAAGTGCTTCCCGCCCAAGCAGTCGTTGTCCGGCAGTGTCTGCTTTTCCCTTTTCATGGCACATATCCATATTCTCGGACGAACCGAGCACGTGAAAACTGACCTTCAAACCTTTCTCGACACTTCTGGTACGGCCCCAGTCGCGGCGTTTTGACGAGAAGGCAGGTTTTTGTCTGTTTCCTTTCAAAACAACGCAGGAATACACGTCTGGCATGGGGACTTCTGCCCACAGCCCCAGACCGGAAGTGCGACCGACGCGCCACCACCGCGCCGTGACGTCACAGAGATGAGTTCGTGTATATTTTTCACCCTGAGGGGCCCGATTGGGCGCGCGCTCGAAAATCAGCCATCGGAGAGCGCGATGCGTCTTGGGATATTCGGCGCATTCGTGACGTCACTTGTGCCAGACGGGAAAGGCTACGGCGTGGATGTTGTGGTTACGAGTGTTGCCACTTGGTGGCGCGTCGACGATTTACGACCCGTGGCAACGTGGCCGTTTGAGATGTGCAAGGGCTGCACGCACGCTGCACCCGCTGCACCACCACGGCAAGTCGGCAACCACGGCACCACTGACAAAACCAGCTCGGAGGCCGGACTCTCAAAGCGAACTTACGACGAAAAAAGTCCGTACGACAAATTTGAGAGAAAACCCGTATTCTCGAAACGAAATTGTCGTAACTTTGCGCAGGTTACGACAGAGTCCTACGACAACCTGGAAGCTGTCTTACGCATTTTTTTACGATCGAAGCCGCATGGCCGACAGCGTCGTTTTAGGTTGCATGGTCCCGACGACCAACGGACATTTGTTTTTCTACGTGCTCTTCTCGCGCGTCCCGACTTCAACCAGCAAGAAAAAAGAAGGAGTACTTGAAACAGACCACGACGAACAAGAACGCTGGATCCACAAACACCCGAGAAGAGCTACTACGGCCACGATTCCACCGACCAAGCGCGAGCTCGGCAGAATATAGTAGGGCTAGCAGCAACACCGACTCGCGCACCGTTGCTCCTCGGTGGTCCTTTCCTTGGCCAAGACCGTCTGCCCACGACCGGCTGGCCTGCTGAATGGAATATGCCCGCGCGACCCTTGTGGACCCTTCCCGGATGAATAGTTCGATCCCTGAACTAAATTTGAGAGGTCAATCTTTTCCCTTGTCATCTCGATCTTGTTTTCCGAGGCAGTGGGGACGAACGCTGTCGTCGAAAAGGACTCTCATTGATTCTATCTCCTTGTTTTGTGTGATATAGAGCTCAAATAAACGCCATACGGATTACCTTCGCAACACGGTATGTACGCTTTGTTATTAGTATGCCATCTTTATTCTGACACGACGCTACGCCACTGTCGAGCTATAGCAGTTCGTGGGAGCTGCGCGCTGTCGGTCCAACCTTTCTTTGCCGAGTGTCACGTCAGTATCGAGTTGCAATAGTGAAAGATCGCTCCCGAATCGCTTACCGAAACGCGGTCTAAAACAGCGAATCCAGCACTTCGATCATACGCGCGCGTCCGCTCCGAGTGTTAACAGGTATTTGCGTGGCTCTTGCTGACACCCTTGTAGTTCAAACGTGTCTTTCTCGCAGCAACTAATACCGGCCGTGCCAGAAGCGTGTTCGCGTCGCGTCGTGCATAGAGCCGCAACGAGAACGAGCTCACTGTGGCCAACTACGCTTTGGCTTTCTCCGCCAAGGCTTTGTAAACGCGTTCAGGCCTAGGCTAATTCTGCCGGCACGCCGTATTTCCGCAGAACGGCGCTGCTCCTATGCCCTAAGTGATGTCACGAGAACTTCCCACCATCCACCAGATGTGAATTTGAAATCGTTTAATTAGGTTTAAATTTAGTTCTCCTATGCTTTACAGCGCGATATTGATATTTCCAAGGTGGTGCCTGTCCCTAGCCCATAATTATGCAAAAAGATGGGCGCTAAAATTTTGTTTCCGTACCCCTTTAGGCGCCCGTTTCCGGCTTGAGCGGCGTCGCCGTCGCCGTCGGCGTCGCGTTGGCGTAACCGCGCGGTGCATGATGGGTAAATTTCCGCGCTAAATTTAGCGGAAAACTTACCTTGCTCAATTTAGCGGAAAATTTTTCCCGCTAAATTTAGCAAAAAGCTTCCCCGCTAAATTTAGCGGAAAAATTTCCCGCTAAACTTAGCGGAAAAATTTCCCCCGCTAAATCTAGCGGCAAATTTTCCCCGCTAAATTTAGCGGAAATTTTTGCCCGCTAAATCTAGCGAAACAAATCCCCGCTAAATTTGGCGGGAAAATGTCCCCGCTAAATCTAGCGGAAAATTTTCCCCGCTAAATTTAGCAAAGAAATTTGCCCGCTAAATTTAGCGGAAAAATTTCGCCGCTAAATTTTCCCTGCTAAATCTAGCGGAAAATTTTCCCCACTAACTTTAGCGAAAAGTTTTTCCTGCTAAATTTAGCGGAAAATTTTCCCCTAAATGGGGGCGAGCGGGAAAGGAGGAGAGGCATAGCCCCCTCTACGTAGCTTCCCCTCCTCCTCAAGAGCTGCGCTCTAATTCGGCGTTACAGGGAGTTGTAAACGGCTTTAATTTTTTTTTATAGACGTTTTGCCGTAGGGGGTCAAATATACAAGAAGCAAAACAAAAATATTTTTTTTTTTCTGTCCACTTTTCATTTTCTTTTATTTGTTATTTTCTTGACACTCAAGACTGCATTGTTGTTGTAGGTCGTTTCCCGGTCTGCGTTGCGCCTCAGTGTGGCAATCCTAACTTCCTTAAAACCACTACTTTTGTTTGAGGATTTTTCGGGGGAAACTCTAGGGAAAAAAAGGCGCCTTTGCGAAGATGAGGGGAAAACCTTCATTGTACGAACTTTGGGCTGAAATATCAGTCACAATCGGCAAAAAAGCGATGATTTTTTCACGAGCTCAACCAAAGTCACCTAGCTAATCGGAGCTAGCAACAGGATTTGGTTGCTCGAAAGAATGTTCACGTTTGCTCGTGCCACGCCCACGCCACTTCACAACGAAAAACTCGGAAAATGGCAGAATGTAAAAAATGTATTTGAGATAATGAGTACAAGATACTCAGAAATTGTAATTAAAATAGAGTATCAAATACTCTCGATCAAATGTATTTGAAAGTTACCAAGATACTTCAAAAAGCATTTGAAATACAGTATCTTGAGTAGAGTATTTAAGATAGGCGCAAGTCTGGCCCGCGCGCCGCCGGCTCCGCATTATTGCGCATTCTTCTGAAAGGAATTTCGCCTCTGAACTCGCGCGCGCTTGATTTCGTTGAGGATCGCAAGCCTGAAAGCGGCTCAAGGCGGTCCTATCCTCTACTGAGTCTATGTGCCACATTACATGCTTCGCAATGAACACTTAAAAACATTTTCTCCCGAGATTTCTTTTTTTCGTTCCGATCACACACACATCTACACACACATCTACACACACACACATATATATATATATATATATATATATATATATATATATATATATATATATATATATATATATATATATATATATATTTTTTTTTTTACATGATGACACCGAACTCTGGACACCTACTGCCATCTATGAGCTACGGCGACAACCAGACAACTGGTTGCTTCCGTCGCTCATAGATGGCGGCAACCCTTCTTCGGAGGAAGAAGAGCGGGAGCGGAACGAGCGGCGATGTGCGCGGCAGCAAGAATGGTTCCGCAACCGCCGCGAGGCCGCTATCGCCTAAAGTTACACTACGTCGAGCGCTTCGGATTCCCTTGTGAAAGGAGAGCAGGTTGCTCATCTGGAAGGCCACCGCCGAGAACAGAAGCTACAGCTCCGCTGCTCTTCCTTTTTCACCAAAATGAAAAAGCTGAAAGATTTTTTTTATTTTTAATTTTTTAATTTTTGATTTTAACGACGCCAATTACTAATCTCTACTATAGGGGGCTGGATGGCGCTTAGCCACGCTCCGAGTCGTGCGCGAGTGAAGCCACCGGAAGTTCGATGCTTGCCCCGGAAGTCGAGTGTCTGCTAGGTGTTATAGTGCATTTAGTTAATGTTGTGGTTCACGCTTTCTTGCATTTTTACGTGGGTTTTAATAATCCCTTAGTATTCAATCTTGAGAATGAGGCATTTGAACGTGGGGCATGTACACTTAATCAACTAGAATCTCGAAATTCTCACACATCAAATGGCTTTCAAGAGGACTTCTCGGGCCTGCATGAACTGTTGTCGCGCAACAAGGAGACTCTCTTGGTACGACAAAAGCAAATCAAGCGCCTTGGACACTGTTTGGACCACTGCTGCTCGTAAGAGTGGGAAAGCCTGTCAAGCGCTCACTTCCGGGACAAGCCGCTTACTTCCGATGACTTCATACTTGTTTGCTCAATGCGCCAACCAGCCCTCTAGTGAAGATCAGTGACACCAACTGAATTAAAATACTTGCATGAAAACCCGAGCGCCTTGTGACATGCTATATATTAGAAGATTCATAATTACGAGCTCGGTGCTGCTTATTACCGGGGAATCGCAAACAGCGGTTGTGTTATCATTGTGAAAGCAATTTATCGAAAGTGCAGAGATAACAAGCACCTGAATTGTAGCGGTGACGAAGCATTCCACGCAAACAAGAAAATGCGTGGCATGTCGCGCACACCATGAGCGGTTTCGCGCAAGTACGGAAGCAAGCGCGCCAGTTAAGCGGCAAAATTCCTCTCAGTAGAGGGCGCGATAATGTGGAGCCAGCGGTATGGTGTACTAGAATACTGGGAGGCTGGCAGGGTCTGCAGAAGGGTCAGCACAAACGTTGGTATCTGCCCAGCGCTGCACAATGGCGGTGCATGCTTAGAGGAGTGCTATCTCGGCCATAGAGTTCATATGTACTAACTCTAGAGGAAGAAGGCCGCCATTTTTCCATGCATTCTGGCTGCCGTAAGCGGCGGAGCATGAAGGCAGACCTTTGGAGTACCTCACATGGTTACCAACTAGCTTTGGTCTTATTCGCTAGATTTCACGGTCTTTCTCAGGACCAGTCCAGATACTTACCGGTGGAAAGATATTCGCGTTCCTTTCGAAGCTTCTTTTTGTAACCACCAGATTTCCGAGATTTCGACAGAAGGGAAGTTAATGCAACGTAATGAATATAGTGCTTTTTTAAGCATTAGGATAGCTCAGAATTTAGTTTACAACATTAAATTATCACTGTTTATTTTGCTGAGAGTCTTCAGTCTTCTCGAATACCATTGCGACTGTCGTCCTTCAGCTGGCGACACTGGTTTCTTTCTCTCGTGGCCCAGTCAGGAAAGTGCATTGTAGACGCTATGGCCAAAGCGAAGGAAGAGGTGTGGGAAAACAGGGAGGAGATTACCTAGTGGTAGTACATGCAGGACTAAATGATGTATTAAAGGGACGGAGCCAGAACCTCAGCAGGCAGAGAGAAGATGGGGTTACGCAAGTTGACGGAGATCTCTGAGACGGTGCATGTGCAAATATGCACCATCCCAGAGGTTTGGGGACAGTCTTTGCAAATAGACAAGCGGGTGGTGGAAGCTAACCGGGTGATAAGGAGGATAGAAGCCGACAATTTGAGTACGGAGTAATGGAAGTAAACAGGGTGGTGTACGAGGCTCGCTCCGACTCTTTTTACATAGGACTGGTAGCACGGTAGGCGATAGAATTGAATGTCACATAATACTTTTTTTTTTTTTTGGGGGGGGGGGGGTTGTCTTGGAGCTTTGAGGGCGCCGGTGTAAATGAGGGCCAAAATGTAGATCCAGGCGGGAGGGATTGGGAGGGTTGGAGGAAGCCTGCTGGAATAGGAAAAGAAACAGCTCAACAGAGGGTTCATAAACATGCAGGGGAGCAGGAACAGAATAAAGTGGGATGAGATCGAGGAGCAATTAGAAAGCGAAAACTTTGCAGTGTATGGATTATCAGAAACACATCTGAGGGATATGGAAGAACCACCATACATACCGGGATATCATTGTATGGGATGCAACCGGGCTAAAGAAGAACGCAAAGGAGGGGATTAGGGGCGTTAGTGAAGGGTCAGGAATGTGCAAGGGAACACGTGTGAATCAAAGGCAATATTGGGAGTTAGGACACAATATTGGGTTTTGTGCATCTAAAAACAGGGAGTGATGCAGGGGAGGAAAACGCAGAACACTTAACATGTATATCAGGAGACGCTAGGGAAATTGGCACTAACAAGGAAATAATTATCTTGGGGGACATGAATGCACATTTGGAAGACTTTGATGGACATACGGATACAACAGGGAGGATGTTAGAGGAGTTCTGCGAAGCTCTTGATCTGGTATTGGTTAACGCTCAGGTAAAATGCGATGGAAAAATAATGCGGGAAAGAAAGAACTCGCATTCGACTATTGACTACTGTTTAATGTCGCGGAAGCTATACAACTGATTAGGA
Organism: Ixodes ricinus; assembly: GCA_037355805.1. Lineage (NCBI taxonomy): Eukaryota > Metazoa > Arthropoda > Arachnida > Ixodida > Ixodidae > Ixodes > Ixodes ricinus. The sequence goes on from JAZHYW010038166.1 coordinate 16,430, forward strand.
GGTATGGAAATAGATGAGGTAGGGCACCAAAACATCTGGGGAGCGACCATAAGAGAATCAAGATCAGATTTGGCACAGTGAAACCAGAAATGCAAAATAAAGAAAACAAGAGGGTAGAAATAACTTAAATGGTAAACAAATACAGGAGGTATCTAAGCGAATCGAGAACGTAGTATCCAAGCAACCGGAAAGAGAATGTACATATGAAGACTTAGTGTTTTCAAAAGAGAGATAGAGAAACATCGAATCAAACAAGGAGGAATTAAGAAAACTAAAACGCAAGCTCGAAAGCTGGTGGGATAAAGAGGTTAAGGCAGCAATATCGAGACGCCAAGCAGCATCTAGAGAACACTGATGGGCAAAGAAAAAGGGGCCACACCAGCCGAAGTAGATCAAAATGGGAGGACTTTCAGGAAGGAAAGCAGGAAGCAACAGCAATAATACAGGCGAAAATTGGGAGGGCAGGGGTCCAGTGGATGATAGAGCTAAACCAGAAGGATAGAAATGCGGCCAAAAGATTCTAGGAACAGATCAGTGCGCAGGGAAAAAAGACCAAGGGGCACCCGCAGACACTAACCACACAGGAAGGGACAAAGGTAGAGGGGGAAGAGGCAAGAGGATACATTAGACATACAATCGAAGCAGCATTTTCGGAGTTAGAACCAGATGAGGCCGTAGGGAATGGTAGCGTCTACACAACACAAGAGGAGGATCATAGTGAAGAAGAGGAAATGGCCACATGGGAATGGGAAGAAGCAGAAGGAAAGGTTCTGGCTGGAACTGCGACAGGTCCAGAAACTAATAAAAGTTCTGGGCAAAACAAGCAAATTGAAACTAAGGCAGGTGGATTGACTAGATACTTATGGGAGGGAGGTACCCAGACGACTGGAAATTGAGCAGAATGAGATTATTACATAAGGGCAAGGGAGACGAAGACAGTATCAAATCATACCGACGAATCACAGTAACTTCGGTAATATACAGACTAGCTAGGCAAATTATAAAAAGATGAATGGAAGAACGGGCAGAGAGAAAGCAGATTTTGGGGGAGCTTCAAAACGGTTTCAGGAGGGATAGACGACTAGATGATAACTTATTCGTAATAACTCAGTGCAAGTGCATAGAGATAACAATGACAAGTGAAAGGCCATTATGGATATAATGCAATTAAATGCAAAGGAGCAAGCGAGCTGGGCAAGAATTACTAAAATAATCCCTGGAGAAGGGGAAGGTAGCATTTTTGGACATCAAAGGGGCATATGACTAGAGCTCTGCGCGGATAACACTTTGTATCCGCATCCGGACTTTGTACGCCGAACATCCGCGAAATTCGGAACAACATTCGACCCTTAATCCACACATTCATTTTATATCATCAAATCAATCATGAATCAAAATGAAAAAAAGAAAAAGCACCTGGATGGTATTTTTTAAGTCGCCTGCTTACCTTTGTGCACAGAACTCTGTGACACTGACACTCTGTCCAGAAGATGCGCTCAGAAGGAAGGACATTGTAATATTTATTTTCCCTTTTGCTTTGTAAAAGCCACTTCAAGCAGACGCATATTTTATAAACATGAAAATTAACGAAGGATATACTATTGTGTCACTTTATTTAGGCCAAATAATAAAAAAGGTGGGAGAGGAAAGGCGCTCACTCACCGCAGCAAAGTACTCAATTATATGTGGTAAGGCACGAGTAGTCCACTGAAAAAATATCACAATGGCAGCACCTCCTATCGGTTCAGTTTTAAACACGAACCCTCAGCTGCATGCTCGGAACCATATACTTAAAAACAACTCAGTGCCAACTGCCGAGAAAAAGAAAATGCATACGCACGCAACGTTTGACTTAGTCGAAATTGCTGTGTAGAAGAAACAGAATGTCGTCAACACGGGCGGATTCAGACTGGGTTGCCTCTCTAAAATTAATACCGGCTACTGAGAAGACTGTCTCCGTTGGAGCACTTGATGCTGGGATGGTATGCCCGAACTGTGCTGCAAGAATGAGGTGCGGAAGCTCGTGCTGGCGCAAGTTCCACCACTCCAGAGGATTGAATTCAGTCTCCTCGATCTACTGCGAAGAAGCCACTTGCAGGTTTCTTCTACTTTCTTGTGGCTTGTACGTTTTGAGTTTTCTTTGCTCAAAGAACATTTTCTGCTCTTTCCCTGCCAAACAACACGCCTTCCCGGGACGACTGATGCTCCTGCATCCTTTACTTTTTCAGGGACAGCATTTTTGGCGAGATAGAACATTCTAAAGCAATCTTTGTTGAGAATCAAATCTTTCTTGACGTAAAGGACGATTTTCTCCCCGATTGGCACCTTTTATGTAAGAGAGTAGTTTTTTATTCACTCTACACTGTGCGGTCTCACACGTTTATGGGCCGCCTCGGCAAAAATGTAGATCCGGACACGCGGATATCTGCATCTGACCCGCAATCCGCCAAATCTGATTCATTTTTATCCGCATCCGCCAGTTTACTGCGGATATCCGCGGATATGCAGGGCTCTACATACGGCAATGAGAATCAGAAAAAACTCTGGGACCAACTGAAGGGATATGGACTAGCGGGTACCATGGTTAAGTTTCTATAACGGGTATATACAGAGAATTGGGTGGTTATTACATGGGAAGCTGAAACTACAAGACCAGCAACAATGAAAAGAGGACTTAGACAAGGTTGCATAGTGTCTCCCCTGCCATTTATGATATACCTCAGTGAGATGAAAAGAAAGATTAGAGCAGTGCAACCTAGGTTTTAACCTGACTTACATGGAGGCAGGACATAAAGTAAACCAAGTATTGCCAGGGTGTGCAGACGACATTGTACTCGTATCAGAAAGTCGTGAGACAATGTAGGAGCTAATTAGGATTTGCAGCAGGGAAGCGCACAGTTTAGGCCTAAACTTCAGCAGGGACAAGTCGGGTATAATAGTTTTCGACGAGAAGGGGGAACCCCTGTAGATACAGGACACAGTGATAGAACAAATAAAAAGTACAAATATCTGGGAGTATAGTTAAATGAGGGAAGAAAGTATATAAAAGAACATGAAGATATTGTAATGAAGAAGGGGAAACGAGATTCAGCTCTTATGAAACACAGGGCACTCTGGAGCTATAATAGGTATGAAGTCGTTAGGGGTCTATGGAAGGGAGTCATGGTGCCAGGGCTGTCATTTGGGAATGCGGTATTGTGTATGAGGTCAGAAATCCAGGCAGGTTTAGAGATATAGCGAGTGAGTGTGGGTAGGTTGGCATGGGGGGCAGATGGGAATACATCAAATGAGGGAGTGCAGGGGGATATATATGAGTTGGGCATCTTTCGCGAGTAGAGAAGCAATCAGTAAAGTAAAATTTGAACAAAGACTAGCTGAAATTGAGGATACACGGTGGGCAGCGAAAGTGTACAAGTATCTATTAATGAAAAGTCTAAACACTAAGTGGACAAACCGAACCCGCAAGCTGAGATTTAAATACATTCAACGAGATGGGGTCCGATCAGAGAATATCAGTAGAAAAGGGAGTAAAGGAAACAGAGAGGAAACTGTGGGAACAGAGAATGCAGGGGAAATCTGCTTATAAATATACAGGGCACAAAAACAAGAAATAAAGAAGGAACAGTTGTATGATAATTCATTGGGAAGCTCATTGCTGTTTGAAGCTAGAACGGGGGTGCTAAAAACGAAAACATAAAGGGCTAAATTCCAGGAAATAGACACTCTATGCAATGTATGGAACTGCGAAAGGGGAAACTATAGAACATGTAATTTTAAGGTGCACGGGGCTTCGTCCCACCCCTTGGTCGGGATGACTACGGAGTTGGAGGGGGCACTGGGATTCGCAGACATGGATAGACGAATGGATAGGGAAAAATATTGCAGTGACTAAGAGGAGATTCGAAGACTGGTGGAAAAGACCTAGGAAGGGGTGGAAATACAGATAAAAATTAGCAATGGGAACACTTTAAAGGGGGAGGGTTGCGTTAAAACAATATTTATACAAATAAAACAAAACAAAAAAACGAAGGGATGACGAAATGTTAGGCCAGGTGGCGCAAGCTGCCGCCCGTCACAAAGGGTATAGCAATTACCATCCATCCATCCATTCATCCATCAATGTTCTCTCGTGATCTTTCACTCGGCTCGGAACTTTAGACCTGCGCTCCGGTCAGAAATCGCCGGCGGCGGCGCGCCGGTGTTTGTACCTCCGGCGGCGGCGTGTTGACGGCGTGGGGGTCAACGGATCGGCGGCGGCGTGGCGCGGAAGAGGGAGTGGAGGGGGGGGGGTAGATTGGAGAGTGGAGGGGAGGGAGAAAGGAGTAGTTGAACTTTAGAAAACAAAATGCAATACCTAAAAAAACACGTTTTTTTGTTGATATTTACAATGTGTTTGCTGTGAAGAGAGCGTTCGTTAGAAGAATCAGGTACTCCGGCGTCTTGTTTATTCTCTTTTGTAATAGAATGTGCCGCCGGCCGCAGCCGCGGCGCAAGATCCTCCGCCAGACGAGCAGCTGGAGCAGCGACGACAATAGGTACTTTATCACCGCGTTCGACCTCACCACGCGCTTGTCGCGCGCCCCGTACAGTGTTGCGGAGTTGCCACTCCGGGGTTGGAATGATTCCGGAATCATTGCGCATTTTCGCGACCCCGGAATGGAATGGGAATGGAATGGCGGCAACGTTGAAGGGCAATGGAATGGGAATGGAATTATATCTCTTTTGACCGGAATGGATTGGGGATGAAATAAGCCCATTTCTCTTTTTTTAATTTTTGTTTTTAGGGTTTATGGTTTGCTAATTTGAGCCAGTCAGCGAGTCAGTTGCTCAGAAATAATATGAGCGGGAAACAGCTAGCCCGCGTGAAGCCTTAACAGACTTATACGCAAAAATTGCAATACAAAAAACAAGCTTCGAAGCAAAGTGCAGAGGGGGAGGGGGTGGCGGTGCCACCTTTTACGGACGCGCGCAGTAGTACGCGCAGGCGACGGGCTTCACTGGCGTTACACGAGAGCGAAACAAGAAACCAAGCACCAAGCAAAAGAAACGAAGGGAGCGGCAAAGAAAGAAACCGCCAAGCACGGCTCCTCATCGTCCCTCTTGTCTTGCCTTTTTTGTTTGCGACGGCATGGATATTACACGCGCGCACAGACTGAGATCTGGGAGCGGGGGCATCTCGTTACTCGCAGAGCTCTGATAACTCGTTGACTGCACGCCGCCGCCGAAAGATGATCAGTTATTGTTTTCTTATAGTTCGAGGAGCGTTGTTTAGCAGGCGGCCAACCCTGCTGCCTTCCACGTTCATTCGCGCGCACTCCTTTGAAGTGCGAAATGTGGGTTTGTTTCGGCATTAAAACAAAGCGAGATTCACTTCTCTCTTCTCCCCTTGCGCTTTGCTCCGACGCTTTTTTTTATACTGCATTTCTACGCGCAAGTCCGCCTTTTACTTGGTCCTTGTTCCGATGCTTGTTTTTTGTGTAATATGTTTTACATTCAAGTGGGTCAGGGTTACGATTTCGCTTCTGACTTTAGTCTCTGCATACTTTGGTTCACCTTGCGATGGACCACTTCGGACGCTACGAGTCACCCCAGGCGATCCAGCACCGTGAGCGAGACTACGCATGGCGCGTTGCTGCGCCCCAGGATCACGCGACACTCAGAAGGCACTGGATTGGTTTTCGATGGCTCTCGTGCTGTCTGTTGCGGTCCATTGTAAGGTGAAGTAGACTATCGTCACCGCTCTTGTCGCGTGACCGAACTGACTAGACCTGCAGATAGACAGTCCCGTGCCAGACGAGGCGCGACCGTTGCTGTGAGGGCCACTGAGAAGGAGAGCTGGGTGCTCGCTGCTACTGAGGTTTTGGCTTCCGCGTGTCTCGGCTGTCCGGTCTACATTCGTGCTCCTTGTCCCGGAGCCCGTTTGGGGTGGTGAGAAGTCAGTTGGTCGGTGATGTCAATTCGAACGATGCGGTATTACCCCGTTAATTGTATCTTGGTGTGAAGCTAGCTTTGTCGATGCCATGCAGAAACTGGATATTTTTATGGTCTTATCAAACAAACACGCTGGCCGCGTGTATCTCCTAAAAGTTAAATACAAAAAAAAGATTTAAAGAATTGAGTGGATTTAAGTTTTGCCGTTCGTTGCGAGCCACGTGGTCGCGAGACCAATGTCTTAAACAAGCGTCGACATATCAAGGGACTTTATCGATGTTTGCAGTGCAACGTAAACAAACACTTCGTGCCACCAGCGCTCCACTTAGTGAAATCAGTGCAGTTTTTTTAGGCATTTAGCATTTTTCTAAATGGTCTATGCGTTTAATAATGTCAGCTTTATGCTGTTTATGCCGGCAACACAATGTAGCTGTCAAGCGCACAATTTTTACGTTTAGGAATTAGAGGAATGGAATAGAGCGATTCAGCCATTCCAGGAGTGGGAATGGGCCCAGTGTCCCCATTCCTGGGAGTTGAAAGGAATTGAATTAATCGAAAACTCTAATTCCCCGGAATGGAATTGGAATGGAATGGGGTGCCCGTTCCGCAACACTGGCCCCGTGCCTGAGAAGTCGACCGAACACGTCCTTCGACTCCTAGAACTGGTACTCTCATGGCACATTCACACGAGAAGCGGATCCGCGTCCGCAAAGCGGTTGCGAACGCGGTTGTATAAAGATCCAGTACAATGGACCTTTTTCACATACCGACGGCACCAGGCGGTGGCTGCACGAACTAAAAATCGAGGAAGGGACCTACCTGCGCTACCAATCGATAATGGGAGCTACGCTACCAGTTTCTTCGTTCTCTGAGCAGCGGGGCGTGCCCAACGCGCCGTCCAAGTGGGGCATCCGTGGCGTCCACTTAAACGTCGTGTTATTCTTTCCGTGCGCTTTCTTTTTTGCGTAACACAATTAGATGTATGCTGCAATTACGTTTGCTACTCGCTGATCTACAGCCTCCTTCCGAATTTCCTCGATTTTTGGTGCCAACTTCCGCCGCTTGGCATCGGGCGCTCGCGCGTGCGCAGAACGCTTCTCGGAAAAGGTCGATTGCACGCGCATTTGATGTCATCAAATGCGCGTGATCTTTATACTGGATCTTTATACAACCGCGTTCGCAACCGCTTTGCGAACGCGGATCCGCTTCCAGTGTGAATGCGCCATCATTCGGTACGCCGCAAGCCGTCATCACCGACAACGGCAGGGTGGTAACCTCCCGTTCGGATTCGCGGTACTTCGCTGACAGGCAAATTCAGAACATCTTTTGCGCTCCCGAAGCTAACGGCTTTGTCGAACGCGCCAACGGAAAAATCCTTCCATGTCTGCGAAATAACGTCAACGGCGACATCGCGACCATTGGAGCGACTAACTCCAGGCAACCACCTTTCAAGTGAACCAGCGGCCGCACGCCGGACTCCAGATATCGCCGTTCGAACTCCTGTTCAACTTTGTCCCACGTCGACCAATGGACAATGAATTTTCCCCGCTTCCCGACGAGGTCGGCGACGTCCACGCGAACCGCGACGCTGCAAACGCGAACCTCGCTTACTACCTTTATGGCATGAAGCGTTCCCACGATGCAAAACACCGACCAGCTCCACACAGCTCACATCAGGAACAGGGTGTGGTACACGAACGGCCTTCGTACCTCGAAACTTGGCCCGCTTTTCCGCAGACCGTACGTTGTCACTTTAGTCATCACCAACGTGGACAAGCAAATTTAATTAACCTACACCATTTCCGGGTTTGCCCTGCAAGGCACACCGGATTGCCGCCAAGCTGCCGCACGACAGTTCTAGTTTTTTCACGAACAACTAGCGATCGACACCGTACGCAACCGAGTCGCCCTGCACCGCGGCAGATCCTCCGATTACACGCGCTTCACGCCGACGCAGCCCTCCACGAGGGCTAGACGCTTAACAAACATTAATAAAATTTGCTAGGACGCAAAGATTTTGAGCTCGGGAGTGTAAGCGAATATGCTGGCGGCAAAGACCCGTAAGGAGAGCCTCCCCCTCGACCGGATGTGATCAGAGCCCGACTAGCTCGACTTCGACCCCCGATGCTTGATCCCGGCGTGGGAATGAGAAAAGGAGGACCCCTAGAAACACGAGTGACAGGAACGAAAACGGACGCGAATATAGCCCTCCAGTATCAAATTATTTCACAAAGTTTTCATTAAATCGTTTTACAGTCTACAAAACATTCCGTTATAACACTTTACTTCTACATTGGAGAAAATGTAAAAACACAGGCGAGCTGGCGAAGAACTTCCATATCTAACGGAACGATAAAAAAACGGACAAGACAACAAGTCTCAAACACAGCTTCTATACCCGTTTTCACGTCAAGAACCCTAGTAAAAAAAGTCAGACTCCTCGCGAACGGTTACTAATTATCTACTTTTATGCGGAGAGCATTTAGTGATCATATTAATGTTGCCTAGCATGAATATACTGAAGATTAAATGTTAGCCTGACACATTGGCAAGACGCGAAAGGCATAGCAATTGCAGCATTCGCGAAGACCGAGCAAAGTCAGGAAAAAGAAGATTGCCGTGTCGAATCATTCGTCGAAGCACGTGTTACAGAACGGGCACGTTTTATCGAATTACGGTTTAGAGAAAGCAGAGCCTCGGTTTAGAGAAATGCCGTTTATCGAAAAGGGGACGCTATTAATAAAAAAGAAAGCCTTTCCTACTCTCGCGTGTATCACTGGTGCGCGTGTTAAGCCATGCCCCCGCTGCGCTACCGCCGCTTCGCGGCGGCAATCTGCGGCTGCTCATTACAAAAATGTTAACTCACCTGACTTATCTGTACACGCGGCTTCGCGGCGGCCGAATTCATTAAAAGGAGGCTCATCGCCATTTTACTCTAAACTGGGTTTTTCTATAAAGGAATTCGATAAACTGGGGTCGGTAAAACGGCGTTCGCTAAAACGAGCTTCTCTAAACCGCATGCCTCCGCTCATATATACGTCAAGACCCTCACCACCAAAAAAGAAACACTCCACTAGGTCACTGAAAGCCGGACACTCGGACAGATCCAAATGATTCATGGTCACACCAACCAGCCACCCTGACGACCTCGCCACCTCGCTTGATGACTGACCAGCCACATGCGATAACAGGCAACTCCATCACAACCCTTACTATAATATGATACACGCGTGACGAGATGTCCCTACAGCGTGCAATTTGCTTAACGAGTATCGATGAAACGATCGTGTCGACGAAACGTGTGTCCGTGAGACGTGTGTCCATGAAAACTTGTCCACGACACGTAATTCCACGAAACGAGTTTCGACGAAATGAGAGGGTCCCGTACACCACTCCTGCCTGACAAGTTACATCTGGGTTCTTATGTTTTTTTTCTGGCACCCTGAGGACCACCAGAAAGGGGGTTAACCTTTCTAATTTGTGCTGAGCTTTGAAAACTAAATTTACACCGAACCTCTTTGCCACTGATATAAAGTTATGAGAGATTCCATGGTAGTAAGGCACACACACAACATTCTTCACAACCGGTTTTTCCACAGGAGCCGGATTAAACATTCCTAGCACCTTGAGCACAACTCTAACAATTACATCCTGGTGATGGCCCGCTTCCAAACGACGCATCTTTTGCAACTCAACTGCCTCTCCATCCCAAAGCATACGGGATTTTTTACAGGCGTTATCGATCGCAGACGCAATTACACCACTCTTAACTATTTTCGAGTGACAGCTGTCAGCTGCCAACAGAGGCTTTGCTGATTCCTTGCCGTACCTCCAGCACAGGCCCTTTTCCGTGTGCAACAGGAGGTCTAAGTACTGAATTCGACTGTTGCGACCGCAGGGTTGTGCTGTCCACTCGACAAGGACCTCACAACCGTGTCAACGTGGACATCAATCTCGTTTTAAAAAATCTCGGACAACACTGGAGCAATTCACGACCCGATGCACACTCCCTCTTTTTGAATCAAAAGAGAACCATCAAAGTCTACGACAGTGGACTCTAAATAAAACTCCAGAATACTCATAAAACTATCTACATCAATCCCAGAGGCAAACTGAAACTTCGCTAGATTATCATATCACACCACCTCCTGACCTTATTAACAGCTCCGACTTATCCATAGAGTAATATAAGTCCTTGATGTCTACAGTTGTCACATCACACCTTCTCCCATGATGCGGATTCAATATTTCAATCAATTGCTCAGAGTTTTTGAGTGACAATGGACTGTTGAGCTCCACTCCTGTCAGGCATTTCTGGATAAAAAATGAAAGCCGTTTACAACTCCCTGTAACACCGAATTAGAGCGCAGCTCTTGAGGAGGAGGATGGAAGGGTACTGAGGGAGGGTGTACCCCTCCTCCTCACCTCGTCATCCTGCCTCTTATCCTCCTCCTCATTCCTCGTCCTCCCTCCTCTTCCTCCGTCCTCCTCCCTCCGCTCCGCCTCGCGTCCTCCTTTCTTTACTCCTCCCTCCTCCTCCTCCTCCTCCTCCCCGCGTCACGAGGGTCCCGCGCGGTGCATTATGGGACATTTCCCATAATGCACCGCGCGGTCACGCCGACGGCGACGCCGACGCCGGTCAAGCCGGAAGCAGGCGCCTAAGCGCTGCGCTCTAAAACCGACAACACCTTCTGCCAAGCTCCATTTTCGTTCACAACCATTCTAACAATTACACCAGGATGTGATTGTTAGAGTTGTGCTCAAGATGTTAGGAACGTTTAATCCGGCTCCTGCGGAAAAACCGGTTGTAAAGAATGTGGTGTTTTGTGCCGTACTACGAATCTCTCATAACTTTATATCAGTGGCAGAGAGGTTCCGTGTAAATTTAGTCTTCAAAGCTCAGCACAAATTAGAAAGGTTAACCCCTTTTCGGGTGGTCCTCAGGGGTGCCAGAAAAACATAGAAATCCAGATGTAACTTGTCAGCTAGGAATGGTGTATGGCATTTCGTTGCGATGTATGTTGTCCTGTGATGGGCAAACTGGTCGTTGTATAAATAAACTCTTGGAACATAAAGGGGCAGTAGAAGATAAGGCTAGAATTCGGAAATCGCTATAGATGATGTAGACTATAATGACTGTCAGCCTTAGTGGGGGCACGGTGGGGGGATACCGAGGTTTTGCACAAAAAGAAAGAAAATGGTAGGACAGAAAACATTATTGCGCTTTAAGACAAGGACAGTGGAAGAACAGACACCACAGAGCGCTAACTTTCAACTAATTTAATCTAAGAGCCTCAGCGTAGATACAAAATGCGCCACGGCACCACATGGCCACCGACCGCCAGTACACTATTTCTTTTTCTGCCGAGTCAATAGACCATTTGCAATATCCCCCAAGCGCCCCGGCCCGTGCTGGAGGAATCATGAAAACGGTGTTCCTCGAGATCCTAAGGGATCGGTAATTTCGACCCAATCCATGGTTACATAGCTTTTGAGCGTAATTCGGTGTCACTCTGAAGAAGCGCCCGATATACCCCAAGGACCTGTCGTATCGCTTTTAAAATTTCTCCTCAATATCAGCGTTTTTGATACTGTGCATGATGTCCACCCTTCAACCTGGATGAGTGTACTAGAAATTTCTTGCATTATTATCATTCTCGTTACAGCTTCAAAGACGCTGATATTAAGTTAGAAACGCTAAAAATGCTATAAACAGCCCTGCCTGACTCCGATCTAAATCCTGGTTTTTGTTGTTGTGAATACTCGGCTTTTTAAGCAAATCCTGCTAAAACAAAAATCACGAGAATGATAATATTGCAAGAGATTTCTGCAGCTCAGCCATGGTTGAAAGGTGGATCGCATGCACAGTATCAAAAATGTTGTCATTGACAAGAAAGTTTAAAAGTGAAATGACAGGTCCTTGGGGTATATCAGTCGCTTGTTCAGGGTGACTCCGAATTATGCTCAAAAGCTGTGTAACCATGGAATTAGTAGAAATCAGCGATCACTAAGGAGCTGAAGGAACACCGTTCCCATGATTCCTTGAGTGCGGGCCGGGGCGCTTGGAATATAGCAAATGGTCTATTGAAGCCACGCTGATACAACACGTGCCGGAACTATTGATGGCGTCCGCCTCAGTTATCTCTCTAACAGTCTTATCTTAGTGCCTAGCCAGAACAGTGGAAGAAGCAAATAATGGTTTGCACCCGCAGTCATGCGTAGCTTCAATTGTCTTGGCAGAAAAAGAGATAGTGACACTTGCGGTCCGCGGTGTGGGCACAGATTGGTTGAGATGTGGTGCGGTGACGCAGTGTGTATCTACGCTGAGGCTCTTGGATTAAATCAGCTGAAAAGTAAGCGCTCTGTGGTGTCTGTTCTTCCTCTGTCTGGTCTTAAAGCGCAATCATGTTTTCTCACGTACTAACACCAACTCGCCCAACAATCAGCAATGGTGGAGAGAGTTCTGGGGTAGACCATGCGTATTTTGACCTTCTTGGCATTGGACAATGATATGAAGCGTTTTTTGTGTCTCTAAGGTCTTGTTTTGTGGGTTTTCCAAGAATTGTAAGGGCTGTGCTGGAGCTGGAGTGGCCTGTTATCGCATGTGGCTGGTCAGCCCTCAAGCGAAGTCGTCAGGGTGGCTGGTTGGCGTGAATCATTTGGATCTCTCGAATCATCAATCATATGGGTTCTGTCCTGAGTGTCTGGCTTCCGGTGACCTAGTGAAGAGGAGGTGTTTCTTTTTAATGGTGAGGTCATGAGGTATTTATAAGAGCGTTCGTTGTCCAAATAAACTAGAAACTGTGTTCGAGACTTCGTTGTTTTGTTATATCGTTCCGTGTCTCCGTTCACTGGAACTTCTACATTTATTGATATATTGTCACGAATGACAAGGTGAAACAAAGAATAACTGGGGAAACTGAAACGTTTAATGGGGCGAACTTGTGCCCAAAACAAAAGAGGAGAAGGTTAGCGTCGCAGGCGTCGATATCGGCGAAACAGCAGGATCAGCAGCGCTAGGTGGCGAAGAACTGTACTGCAGATCGCCACGCGTAGCCCCTTGATGCACTCCGTTAGTCTGAACACGCGTTGGCTTCTGGAACAATCGACCTAGAAGGTTCGGCGACTAAACATTGGAACAATCGACCTAGGGGCTCGGCGACTAGAACATTCGTACCTCGAACAAGCAACAGAGTTCTCGAATTCACCAGAAGATTAAACTGCAAGAATAAATAAAAGGACGCGTAACTCCCGGGAATCGGACCCTGGCTCTTCGCGTGGGAGGCAAGCACGATAACCGTTAGGCCACGGCCGCGCTGCCTACTTCGCGCGCGGCAATATTTACAGGAGTAAAAATGAAAGGGAAAAAGCATACAGACAACCAGTGTATTTATTAATTTTTTTATGCATGATATAGCAGGTGAAACTCATACAAAAAGCAGAAAAAAGAAACACCAATACTATGCACACATAGTTATTAATGTGCTATTCATGTACTCTCTGAAAAAAATAAATATATATATACAAAACGGCGGTACCGGCGGCGCACAGGTCTACTCGGAGGAACTACACATGTCGGCGCACAGGATTTGCCACTCCTCCTCACCCACCTTTGCCCCCCTCTGATTTCGGGCCCAGCATACGCCGGCACACGTTGCATGCGCAGATCCAGAGCTCACAGCCCCCGCGCTCTAGACAGGTGTGATGCCGAGTGTACTTCACCCAATACTGGGTAGGAGGGAGGTTTAACCAATGCAGGTATAAAACGGAGGGAGAGGAGGAGACAAGAGCGAGCTAGGACTTCAGAACGCCGAGCTCTAATGTCTTTCCTGCATCCCTCCTCTTTTTCTTTTTGTTCATAATCTGGGTTGAAATTTTGAAAACATAATAGCGCTTCAGGACAGTGACGAAAGTAGGAACGAGACAAGACAATGCGCTGAAACTTTAAGCTTTCCCCCTCCAGTTCATTCCTCCACGACTTACAGACCGCTTGCACTTTACTTGAAACCTTTCCTCTTTCCTCTCTGACTCCACGACGCCACATCTGCCAAGCGTTAACCTCTTCCTTTTGTATATACGGTGTATATATATTTTGATCTGTCATCCCCCCAAGAGACAATGGCAGCTAGCGTTTCGTCTACCGACGAATCATTCCAACCAGAGCTCGGCATTCTGACGTTCTCGTCTCTTAGTTTCCCTCCGTTTCTGCCCGCAAAAAGTTACGTTTAAAACATAGCACGGGTTAACATGTTGTTTCTGGCTGAATATATGAGAGACTGACGAAAATCTCCCAAGCTATACTTGGCGACAGCTTTTCTTGGCAATGCAGTGGAGGGTACAGGCAGGCGTTCCCTATCCCATTTTGAGCCCCGGATGAGGCTGTGCGCGGGCTCTCCTCAACTTCCACTGCATTGCCAAGAAACGTTGTCACCGAGTGTAGCAACACGCGTGGTAGTACTGCGGAAGGCGCGGCGTTCATACCTCTAAACTTTTACACACAAACTATGCCAACTACGAAAGTCGCGAGCGCAGATATGAATCTTTCGCTTACCTTCGATTACTCGATGTAATGCAACACAGCAGTGGCTTTGCAACTTCCCCTGAGGCTTTGTTTAGGATTCGCCACGCTAACGCTGCAACCGCAGACGCTATCAACGCTCAGTTGGCTCTGTGCTCTGTCACACGCACGCTGAACAATCAAAAGCACCGCCCTGGAGTTCACAGATTGTCCACAGGCGCTAGACTACAGTCGCTGCCTCCTCGCCTGCCCAGCCGGCCCAGCTGCCGTAGTCTGCCGCCGTGGGGTGCCTACATGTCTGTCTGTCTCAGGATAAAGACATCCATTGTTGCCCTGAATTAGGGATATGTCGCGAACCACCCTAGGTTCGAAATCGAAAGGTTTCGATATTTTCGAACCGAACGGAGGTTCGAATTCAAAAGATTTCGATATTTTCGTACCGACCGAGGTTCGAATTCGAAAAATTCGCAACTTCCGATCACAGTAGAGTTTCGAATTCGAAAAGTTCGAAGCTTTCACGGTTTCTGAAAGTTCGGGTTCGAATATTTCGAATGTGATTTTACTTGAGGTTCGAGAAATTCGAAGATTTCGAACTTTCCTAACTTGAAATTCGAGAGATTCGAAAAAATTGAATTTCTTGGAATCTGAAGTTCGAAAAATCGAAGATTTCGCATTTCTTTGTATATGAAATTCGAAAAATTCGAAAATTTGGAAACTTTTTGGATCTATAATTTGAAAAATTCGGACGCTTCAAATTTTTATAGACATAAAGTTTGAAAAATCTGAGATTTTGATTTTCTTTCTACATAAAGGTCGAAAAGTTCGAAGGTTTCGATTGCCTTTTAAGGCGAAATTCGAAAAAAAACTTCGAAGATTTCGAATTTCTTTCAAGTCCAAGTTTTAAAAGTTCGAAGTCCGGTTTTCATGTTCCTCCAGTTTCAGTTCCAAATAACGTTTCCACGCGTCATTGGTTTTCACGAAATCAGGTTTAGAAAAGTTCGGGTGTGATATTTAGATTCCGCGAAGTTGGTCAGGCAATTAAATGAGACGACCAGTCACCAGTGTCCCGGACGTGCTGGAATATTTGCCAGTGCAGAGTGACGTGTGACCATTGGTCAGTCATTGTAACCGCCAGCCCGGGGGGGGGGGGGGTCTTTAACGTGCATCACGCAGTAGTGATCACACGAACACACTGTTTTACGACACTCATCCAGTTCGAAACGGCCAGGGGGGGGGGGGGGGGAGCAGGAGGTTGAGGCTCAGAAAAACCTTGAGGCGAGGAGCGTTCTACCATACCAGTGGCGTCGGAAAAGGAAAAGTGGGGGGGGGGGGGGGGGGGGGGGGGCGAAAGAAGAAAGGAAGGGGGGGGGGGGCCTCCCCCCTCCTTTTAGATATTTCGTATTGTTAAAGAAAACAATACGGGGAAAGAGGGCGTGGTCGAGCTTATTTTAATCTGAAATTATTTATGCATATGTCAGCTCTGTCGCTCTTCACTGCATAAAAGATCGCGTAGATGGTCATTGTCGGAAACTCGGTGTTAGAAGGCACTACTTGTCACATGCTTAGTGGTTCGGAAGTTCAAAGCTATTTCTTTTGGACCTAAATAACTGTGCCATTGGTAACAACAAAATAAACATAACAATAAAAGCCTGGATAAAAAACTAGAAAAAAAAAATACTATCAAGAACTCGCCGGAAGTGTTGTATCGGAGGCTCAGAACTTCTAGACATGTTTCTCCTACCAAAATATGTACAAGCTAGAAAAAACACGTCACAAAAATGTGAAGCAAAAAAAAATTAGTGTTTTTTATGACGTGCTGAATTTGAACAATATTAGAAGTCTTCTTCCATAAGTTAATTTATTCCTCAACGTGAAAAAACAATAAATGCATTATTTTGTATTCTGCAGATGGGAATGATATACTGTCTGTTGTGTTAATTTAAACGCGATACCTCAAACAATTTAGATGAAAAAATGTACCAAGTTTAGGACATTATCGCCCGTAGATACATGTTTGGACATTTCTTTGAAACTCATCTTGAATAACAATAATCACATCTTAAAACCACACTTACCTAGGCTATACATAGATCACTCTTAAAAAGTTTAACATCTCTACCGTAAATAGCTTCGGCTATAGCGCGCTTCAAAATTCAAATATGGCACAAACGAAAATCGTCAAAAACTCGTCGTCCTTCCTCGTTCCTTGGGAATTCATTTCTTTACATCTAAACATGCCAGAACATTGATATAAACAGCATTGTCTTTCGTAAGGAACGCGGCACTGCATGTAAAAATTCGAGAGAAAAAATACGAATGTACCTCCTACTTGAATTCAAATGAAACCGTCCGCCGGTCTTTTTGAAGTCCGACGACCTTCGAACTTTACCCTAAAAGAACGGAGCTCGTCGAACTTTTGACTTTTCAGGATTCGAAAGTTCGAAACTTTTCGAATTCTCTAGTTAAATAAGCTCGAAAGTTCGAAAGTTATCGATTTCCTTAGTGTAGAAAATTCGAAAGGTCGAAAAGCTTCGAACTTTTTAGTGCAAGAAATTCGGAAGTTCGAAAATCATCGATTTTTTTGGTCTATCAAGTTCGAAAGTTCGACGGATCGAAGTTTGCAGCGTAATAAGGTCGAAAGTTCGAAGATGATCGAACCTTTTAGCGCAATGAGTCGAAGGTTCGAAAAACATTGCATCTATGAACATGCCAAGTTCGAAATTCGAAGAGCGTCGACGTTCTTAGTTTAACAGGTTCGAAAATTCGCTTTCCGTCGAATTTTACGATATAGAAAAGGTCAAAAATTCTAAAATTTTTGAACCTTTCCGGAGCGCTTAGTTCGATCATCGAAACTTTGGTTCGAAAAAAGTTTGCGGCATCCCTACCCTGAATATATGCCAGCGCGTGACGCTCCCGCGCACTCGGTGCGTAATTTGGGCGGTAAAATGGCGTCTATGCATTAGCTAAAGCTACGCTCTCGAGCTGAGTGACACCGGATTGCGCGCACTTCAAAATTTATAAAAAAAAGGATTGGGCGGGAAAATGGCTGAGACTCTGATCTCATTGACAAGTGCTGGATCGCGCCGCTTGTTTGCTGCAGCGCAAGTGAAGCCACAGGACGGCCATCTTGCTCGTAGGCGATTTTCGGTTTTGCTAGTGGTGCAGAGGCTGGCGGCGGCGTGCTATAGACACGTTTTCTACCCGTTCGTCGTCATTCGCCGAAGAAGTTTTTCTAAGATCCTGTGTAACCGTTGAGACTTGCCGTTGTGAATACGTGTAAAATTTTACGAAAGCACAGTGTCGCAGGAAATAGGCACAACTCGTCGACAGCAAGTTTTGCCGGTCTCGCGGCAGGATCATATATATCTTCCTTGCCAGCGCCGAAGCCAAGGAAGCACGACACGAGACACTAACACGAGACTCAAATGGCACTTTGACCTTGTTTTTGAAGAAATAAGCTGCAATAAAGTGTTTTCGTCCAAATAAAACGTATATTAAAAAAGAAACAAGAAAGAAACGGACATGTGTCCGAACGCAGTGCGACTTGAAAAGTTGCTGCGTCAATCATGACGCAGCATAATTCGATTCCGAACTTTATTCAACCAAAGTTTATTTTGCTTAAAAGGCGCGCAGAAGCGAACGGGGGCAGGAAGAATGGGCAGAAAAACGCTACATCGTCGCATTTTATTTTAAATAAAGTAAAAAAACACAACAAAACGTAACTGCTCGAAACCGAAACGGAACTGGGGTGCAAGAAAAAATATAAAGGAGGAGAGCGTTGCCAAAAATCACGTGGCTGTGCAACTTTTTTTATTCAGTCAACATATTTGCAGTTTTTTAGAAGCCACAAAAAATGGGTATCGTAATTTTCTTCTGTTTTTAATATTGAGAGTGTGACTTCGATGACCTACGACTTTGATTATCTTTGGTGGTTGTGTCTAAACCATAGAAAACGGCACGTGACCACGGAGAAGAGAGTAAGCGCGACTCAAACTGGACAGTTCTCGATCGGCGGTTTTCGGGTGGTAAGAATACGAATTTCGAGCCGAAAATTGTGTTCTGGGTAGTTAGGCTCTTATATGTCATGTACAATTAAAAATCTTGGCAAACATAAATGCTCTGTTAGCGTCCCTTTAAAAGCTAAGCTGACTGCGCCGTGTGTCTCTATTTCGCTGATCTGGCGTAGACTAACGTAGACCATCCAGTCCAACAGCCCCTTCGACCTTTATCTTCTCCAGGCCCCGCTTTGCCTTTGTCGGGATCAACAAAAATCGTGTTCAGCGTGGACTAAGCATAAAAAACATGCAAAATTTAATTTTACGATCAACGTTACCGACGCTATCAACGTTACCGACGATCAACGTTTCGCCACGTCGCCTCGTCGTTCTCTTTCTTTCTTGCGGCGACAAGAAGACACCGAGAAAGCACAGACGGAGGCGATGGAGCATCATGTGGGGTAACTCATAACTAGGATTCTGTCGAGTTTATTTCTCGTGAAATTCGGAAATTGTTTTTCAGAGAATTTTTTTTTTTGCCGAGTAATCTGAGTTTATTGTTGTTAGATTCCCAATTCTCCGAAGTAGGGAGTTTATTTTTTTCTATGTTTCCAAATTTTCGAGATTGCAAATAAAAATATATATTAACTGGCAGGTACAAGCCTGCCCTCAATTTATAAGGACGCACGTGTACCACGTGGCATTGGCGCACTTTCTCTTAGTAATACTAACTGTTCCGCGCCAAAACTCGACAAAGACACGTTAAAAATCACTGAACTCCTGGATGTAGTTGTTGAATAGTTTTTCTTTTCATTCTATTCTACCGCTTTTCTCTGCGGCTGCGCGAGGGGAGTGGAGAGATATAAGCCTCGAGCTGACCCTCCTATGAAATCTATCAAGTCACAACCCTAGCTTCCTATAAGAAGTTCAGTCTGGAAACAAGAACAGTGGTTTGTGTCGTGACCCAGAAATACAATGCCCTGTTGCCCTGAACAAACCCTGACAGAATAAACGGTGAACCCTCTTTGCTCAATACTACGAGATTTTGAAGGAATCTGGGGACCCCAACCACTGAGCAGCTCTGGCTACCTCAGTGGTTGGGGTGAGTAAATGCATGCTGGCTCAACCCTTTTAATCGGGAAGCAGCTTACACCACCTAGTCAGTGTTTTCTGCATAAAAATGACACCAACCAGCAGGCATATGACTTGGTGGAAAGCTCTGCGCATATATGCGCAAAACGGGCGTCGGCTGCTCTTCGAGAGCACATTGCCATCAAAACATGTTTCTAGTGAAAGAAAACACTGCCAAAGCTATTGCTCAAGCGGTGTGGCACGTGAAGGTAGCAACTCCTGGAGTCTCCAGAATTTGCATGCCCCAGCCTGATGCGGAGAGCAAGTCGTCTGCTTCTTGCGCAGGAGTTGCGGTGACGTCAGCAAGACGCCGAGCTCTGATTGGTTCTGATTGAAGCATAGTTGGTAGACCTCAATGCTCTATGCCTTAAGGTCTACCCACTATTTTGTTTTATGTGAAAGCATTAAATGGCTCATGGAGCGATTCGGAGTTATCCGAGTGAAACCGGTGTTATTGTTGTCTGTAGCAGCGATAAACGGCACCTAAATTCCCCTGAGCGAAATGAGACCTGATTTCGCATTGGCTGCAACGTCTGTGATTTCACAACTACGGCGTCATAGTTGCTGAGGAGCCAGCCAGACTGCTGGCAGCGCAGCCAGAAAAGGGGGGGGCTAACGTTGGGCCTAACGTTACGCTTTGAGGTCTAACGTCGTCAACCGGTACCCGAAGCTAGGGCGATGATGATGACGAGACACACGTGATTTCAGCATGCGCCGCGCCGAGCTTCGCACTCCCGCCGCTGCCTCACCCAGCGGCGCAGCGAGTCACCAGCGAGTCAGGGATGCTTTCGCATTCACAACTCATAAGAAGTGCTTAGGTGTCCTCGGAAGTTTTCAATCAGCCAATAAGAGCGCGGTGTTCTGATATAATCGCAACCCCTGTGCAAGAAGCAGACAAACTTGCGCTCTGCGTAGACGCTGTTTGAACAAGCCGACCAAACTAACCTGTTTCCACGAAAGCACAATGAGCCTCCGCCGAGCAGAGCTCGTGCACATACCGGACTCTTCTCGGAAAAGCTCCACTGGAAGTCCTCCGCCCATTCAGAAATTCCATATATTCGCAGAATGTAACATCTGTCCAATACTATAACCTTTTCGGGTCATGTGAATTTTCCTCTTGTTGGCTCCTCGGGTCAGAATTATTTTCAACTCAAAAGAATAGAATCACTTAGATTTCGTGCAACAAATTCAGCATCAAAGTGTCAGTGAAAACTAAAAGAAACTCTGGGACCTTGGACTGCACGAGGAGTTCAGAATCTTGGTCTGCATCCAAGTATTTTGTCCAGCTTTGAGAAATGAAAATGTCCGTAAGGCTCTCCTCATCACTCTCATTCACAGAACTGTCACAATAATTCTCCGAGGATTCATCAGAGCCTTTTAGGGTTGTCTTCTCCGCTAAAAGCACATTCACCGTCGCTTGAATTCCTAACATATTTTGCATAAAATGCAAAGTTCCACAAACTACAAAAAACAAAAAAGTTTAAAATCTCACGCCATCTCGCATAAAGCTAAAAGTTAAATGCATCATGATTACAGTCCCGACGACAGGTGGTTGAAATTGTCGGGGCGCGCACGACAATTGGGTTCAAAGCAGAAATGAGACAGTTGGGGGAACCCCAATGCCTGCCCGGAAGGGCAGAAAAAAGTTTGCATCTATACTTGAAATTATCCAGTGAAAACGATGCTCCTTGCTGCTTATTAGCTAGTAGGTGTTGCATGTTTTATAAAGTTGGAATGCTCGTCTCAAACTTGTGTTCACATACGTGTGTGCAGTTTACGAGGTTTGAACCCAATATCATTCTCTCGTCCCTTTACAAATGAGCAGGCTTTCCAAGATGGGATAACTGGTCTCACTGTGAGCATGCAGGGACGCGGAATAGTCAGCATGGTGCTGATGATGTCAACACTCGTGCTACAAACTGGTTCTGCCTACGGCCTATTGACGGCAGGAATGGCTCAGATTTGGGTTACATGGACGCTAGGTTTCGAGACAGATGATACAGTGCTTCGGAAGAGAAGTTTCCAAAGCTTACACTTCAAAGCTTGGAAAGCCTACAACATAAAGAAGGGAGCCTGGTATTGACGAGCACCTGCTGCAGTCGAGTGACTGTTGTTTCCGGCTAGGACCCCTGCCCTTTTCAGGTTAGGTCTATCACCTTTGTTGTAGCATGTTACATTTTCCAGGTGAAATTATCATGTTCAAGCTAATATTTTAGATTGAAGCTTGGGCTAGTTTGTGCAGCACACTTTCAAACCGTGTGGACAGAACACACGAAAGTATTGTGTGCGCTGTTCACTCTGTTTGAAATATATTTTAGGCCATTATCAAGTTTCATGACTCCGAAATGCAAAAATGCAATTCAAATAATTGAAATGGGTTGACACAGCATCAAGTTTCTTCCATTTTATTCAGAAAAACAACAACAAAAACATCTCAATTCTAACTTTTCAATTAGAGGAAATTTTGACGATTCAAGTATCACCCTACATGAACATGCAGCACAGTAATTGACAAACAGATGTACATACCACTGTTATGCATACGAATGTAATGCTTTAAAGATGTAGCTTGTACTTATGTTGGATATATCAACAAATTAGCATGTAGCGAAAACAAGTCACAGCTGCACTAAGTCAGAAACTTTATACCAAAAATATTGTCACGTTTCAGAAAAATGCTTTTCTAAAATACTGTAACCAAGTGTCTAAAACGGCTAGTCTTAAACCTTCAACTCTTATTCTCTTCTGTAAAAGACACTGTGTACATACAATAATGAAAAGGAAGGCACAAACACTACAAGCATGCATTGACTTGCAACTGAGCACTTACTAAAAAGTGAAAGCCGTTTACAACTTCCTGTAACGCCGAATTAGAGCGCAGCTCTTGAGGAGGAGGAGGGATACTGAGGGGGGGGTCACGTGACCCCCACCCCCATCCTCGAGGAAGGACCGGCCACCGGCACTGTCGTCTTCAGGCGTAGGGTGCATGGTAACGTTTCATTCGTGATATATGAACAATATCACGTGATTCGGTGCGATGATCTCGGGGAGGTGCGACGGGCTCTACTTCATGGGATGTGAAGAGATGCGGCAAAGTACTGTAAACGACGGAATTTTCGCGTGGACCTAATTTTTGCGAATTTCGCGAACCGCCTCCGATTCGCGAACACTAGGTCCCGCGAACAATTCGGGAAAATTTCATCACCTTGAA
Organism: Ixodes ricinus; assembly: GCA_037355805.1. Taxonomy (NCBI): domain Eukaryota; kingdom Metazoa; phylum Arthropoda; class Arachnida; order Ixodida; family Ixodidae; genus Ixodes; species Ixodes ricinus. Next base: position 39,216 of record JAZHYW010038166.1, read on the forward strand.
AGCGGCATTGAGACACCGGGGAAACACGCGTCCAAAAAGCACAACAATATCATTATACGCGATATGTGAATATGACATGGAAAGTATCCTAAAGTAAATAACGCCATAAGTCGGAATTCAGCTCACATCAAGAAGTTTACTTGGTACCTTCAGACAATTCCTGCCAGAGTATAGCCGATTCGGATCGTGTCTCTGCGGTTCTCGAGATCCGCATACACTTCAATCAGCCATGCTGCGTGAACGGGCTTCATAACACTTGCTCGCAAGTCGATCTTAACGTCAGCTGCACTCTGTCCTTTCTCCACCACCTCTTGTACACATCCGGCATACCACTGGGTAATGCGGTTCATCATGGCAGTCTTGAACACATTGTTAATGTTTAGGTCGTTCGGTTGCAGGAGTCCGGTGCAGCTTGCCGGGACGAAGACGTACTCAATGTTGTTTGCAGCTAGTTTCTGCAGAAGACTCTTGTTACGATGTGCAGCGAAGATGTCAAAAATGCAAAGTGCATGTTGACTGGCACCACTCACACGACTCCTGCATGTCTCCACGTACGGAAGGAGAACAGTGTCGACAAATCGCAGCATTGTGGCTTCATTGCTCCAGTGGTTGTCACTGTGCCACATGTCCCAGTCATTTGGAAACGTGACCTTGGCATGGCACCTGTCTGTTTTGCCTGCATATAACACTTGAGGAGGCAAGAGTTTGCCAGAAAGCGTCGTGGTCATCAAAACGGTGATTTCCCTTTTGTCGTCCAAGCCAACCACCCCAACTTGCTTGGAACCTCGGGCCTCCATCGTCCACTTGCTAGCTGGAACCAGCTTGACACCTGTTTGGTCCCAGTTGAGCACCAAGTCGTCGGGAATACTGAAGTGGTTTCTCTTCTCGTCGATAGTCTGCAGGAACTTCTTTTGGCACCCTCGAAATCGTTTGGAAAATTTCACGCAGTCTTCGTGGCCTTACGCTTGACGAATCCTATCCTGTTCAGGAAAGATCTTGCCCAGGGTCTGTCGAGAACGAGAGTCCCACCAAACTCTGGCAAGAGTGTGGGCTTGGTCGCCCGCACAATGCCCAGTGCAGCAGCGATGCAAATCCTGGAGTTTATAACACCGCCCCCTTCTCTGAGCTCCACAATGTACGCCCGTACGTCATCATCCAAGTTTCCAAGCACAGGCTTGACACCTCGAAGTTTACCAGGCAAGGTAGCCAGCTCTTTTGAATGACAGGACTTGTAGGCTTGGATATAGGAGGTCTTCATCCCCTGACGGTGCTCTCGTTGAGAAGCTTTTCTCTTCCATCGGAAAACTTCCTCACTGCAGCAATTGTCCCATTTTCCGCAGCATATTTTCCAATCTTACATCTAAGTTCGTCATTGTAAGCAGAGTAGGGCCCTCGTTTCCGCTTTCGGGAGTCCACGGCGGTAGAAGCGGCAATAACACTTTGATTGGCCGACGTAAAAGAACGCTTATCACGTGTGGTCTTGCATACCTGTGGGTCAGGCAGTCCCGGCATATGATGATCTTCTGCATTCTCGACCACTGGCTTGAAGTAACGTAGTAAGGACATCGAGGGACAGCAGACTGACGGGCACAAGAAAACGTACCGCACTGACACAGAGCGTGCTGGCGTCGACGACCCCGGAACGCAGCCAAGTTTGATTGGCCCCTAAACCCACTTTGAGTCGGTTTATGTACAATCGTTGGACCCCATCGCCCTTTGTCGCTGGGCTTCCATGCAGAGTGTGTGACCTCGAAAAGTGAACCCAAGAAAGGTTAAGGGGTGTGTGACCCAGTTAGTTTGGACCCTTAACTTATTTACATACACTGGTTTGACCCCATTGCCCTTGGCGGTTGTCCTTTCATGCAGAGTGTGTGACCTCGAAAAGTGAACTCGAGAAAGGTTCACATCAAAGAAAACCGATGTGAACACTAACCCAGCCTTTGTCGGCGTCTCGAAGCTGCGGGTAACGGCAGTGACTTCCGGACCATTAGTCACACAACCTACCGCCGTCTTCCCTTTCCTAGATTTTGACTGATTGACTGAAGCCGCAGAATCCTAGAAAGATGGAAAGACAACCGGGCCGGAAGGGGGGGGGGGGTCCGGTGGCAATCTGGATTCGCGAAAATTAGAACCCGCGAATAATTTTAATTTTTCAACTTTGGCCCGATTCGCGAAAATTTGAGCCCGCGAAAATTCCGTCGTTTACAGTATACGAAATGGGCAGACATATTTGTGGAGCAACTTTTCGCATTTTCCTTGCTTACGAATTGGTGTAGCGAGAATAACTTGATCGCCAACTTCGTACGTTGTGTCGTTGTGAATCTCTTCGTGTCGAAGCTGTTGTTGCTGCTGAGATTGAAGGGTTTTGAGACGTGCGAGTCGTCTAGCATCGTCGGCACGGCCGGCAACCTCCGAAGGATAAGATGACATCGGAGAATCAGACACAAAGGGCAATGCGGTGTCAAGAGTGGTGGCGGGTTGACGGGCAAATAGCAGATAATACGGCGAGAAGCCCTTTCGTGGCCTGACGAGCTGTGTTGTAGGAGAAAAAGTAACTTATGGAAGAATAACGTCCCATTGTGTTTCATTTTCTGCAACGTATAGGGAAATCATTTGTGACAGCGTGCTGTTGAATCGTTCTGTTAGCCCATTGGTTTGTGGGTGAGATATATATATAGAATATAGATAGAGGTTGCACTTTGTCAGAGACAACATTTGAATCTAGAGCACCAGTAGTAAAAAAACACGAAGAGAATTTAGCCATTGCCCAAAAGAGCTGTGCAGGGTTCCACAAAGAAAATTAAACCTTGCTTTTTAGCCAACATAAATAAACTACTATGCATTTCAGAAAGCTGACACTCCACGTGAATGTGTCCCCAGCAGTAGAGCTAAAATTCAAAACGTGTGAGAATGTGGTGTTATCTGGATCAAAGAATAAAATAGAAAGGCAGACGTTTTCTAACGAAAAAATGACGTTGTGGGCACCTGTGACATTTATTTCAGTGAAAACAACTTGTCACCCCATAGGTAACAAGACTGTCTCTCTCGGTGTAAGTTTTTTTGAATGCGAATATTGAATGCGAATAGCATTCTTTGGCTACTTCACGCACTTTTCGTCTATGTATCTATCTGGCTATCTAACCTCTTACGCCGCGGGTCGATAAATAAATAAAAAAGACCGGCGCCGGCTGGGATTCGAACCGTTGACCCTTTGATCAGCAGGCAGACGCGCTAACCACAGAGCTATGAAGGCAGTCATTCAACGCACTCTAAACGGTTGTTTATATCTTTACCATAGGACGCGCTTACAGCGGTGTCACAGCTACCGGTGCGCGCGCGTTCCATCTCCCTCACCCTCTCCCGCGCTCACCCTCTCCCGCGCTCGGGAGAGGGTGATGTAGCGGCCGTGCTCAGCCTCACGAGAGCGGAATGAGCCCTCGTGCATGGAACGCGCGCGCACCGGTAGCTGTGACGACCGCCTGTAAAGATATAAACAACCGTTTAGAGTACCGTTGGTTGAGACTAGCTGAGACGCCAGAAAGTCTGGTCGGTACCATTTTGAGTGTTTGTGCGTATGGCGCGTGCTTTGCTCGCCTTCCTAAGTGACACAAACGCACGTGCTGGGCTGCGGAGATCGTGCGCAGGGCTGTGAAAGTGTCAACAAATTTAGAATCGCCTCAAGAGTGGGCTGGCGTATCTAGAGTGTGCCGGCCACCTGACGAACGCGCATAACTCCGCACCGTTTGATGCTATTCGCATTAACGTAGATAATCATTCCCAAAGGATGGGTTCTGTTTCTTCTCCGAAATAAATGACAAAGGCACTCGCAATGTCTTTGATCCAGGTAACGTAGTGCTCTCAAACTTTTATATTCAAGTATCACTGCCAGCTTCACATTCACGCAGAGTTCCATCTTTCTGCAATGCATAGTTTATTTACGCGGGTCTAAAAATGGGGTATTGTTTTCACTATTGGACTATGTAGAACTAATAGTAAGAAAAAAAATGCAGCAATTATGCTTAGTATACAACGTTCTGCAAAGATATTTCACAGTGAACAAAAGCCTGTGCATAGGATCGTTTTGTAACCATGGTAATATAATGCCCTACAAATACATATGATGATGAACCCAAGTCTTTTACTCTCTTCAGTTTTAAATGTAGATTAATCTGTAGGGTTAAGCAGTCATTTTGGTTTTTATATAAAACTGCCCAGGATGTCCATCCACACTGAGGGAAAATGAGAGATTACTGAGTAAAAGTGGTGTGAAGCGAGCTTCAGCCCATGAAAATTATTTCCACAATAAACAGTGTTGTAGGATAAAAAATGGAGCCACCATAAACACAAGTATGGAACATTCTTGGTACAGATATAAGCCAGCACACAAAGATCTGTCTGAGAATCCAATCCAGTCACTACATGCAAATTATCACAATAGTTACAAGGCACTGTCATATATGAAAATTCAAGAATGTAAAGAAAAGCATGACAAAAAAATTAAAAGTGAAGAACCTTTTGCACACCTGGGAAATGTTAATAAGAAATATGCAGTGTCAAAGTACTATGCATGGTTTAATCGACATTTTGATGGGAACCTCTCTTTCTCCTGGAAAATGGTAATAAGTAAGAAATGTGCACTGTTAGAGTACTATTCATGATTTAATCGACGTTCTGATGGGAATACACTGTATGCTGTTGTGCGAATATTCAAATAATATGCTATTCGATATTTGCTTCGAGGTGAACTGCGATATTCGTACTTTTTGAAGTGTTAATCACGGCGGGTTAGCCCCGTTGAGTGCGTTTCTAACCAAGCAGCTGTGCACTGCGGGGAAGCAATACCCGTGGAGCTCGCGTGCTCTGCGGGTATTGCTTTTCCGCAGTGCGCAGGTGCTCGGTGACAAGCGCACTCAACGGGGCTAACCCGCTGCGATTTTGCAGTTGTTAGCCAGCAACGTCTTGACATCCCGCGTTCATCATTCGTGCTTTTTTTTTCAGATTTTAAATAGCAAAAAGTATTTTTATATAGCAAGCAGATTTATAAATCCCCTCATTTGAGATAGCTGCGGCAAATCTGTCGCTTACATGCCACAGCTCATAAATATAGTTATATTAAAATTAACTGACCTTAGAAGTGAACAAGTTTCACAAGTTCAGCTGAATTTTTATTTAAGCATGATGCACAGTACTGAAAGGCTTGGAGACACTATTAAATATTCTATTAGAAAATATTCTGTCAAAACCCCTATTCGCGTCGACTCCGTTTCAAACTCAAAATTCACTATTCGTAGGTGCCTAGAATCCAAAATTGGAGAGAGCTTTTTACAGCCCGAACGGAGTAACACAATCAGTGTTAGAGTCAGAGGCGGAACGTTACGAGGTTGGTAACATCTGCCTCAGCTGCCTAAAGGCGAATTTAGGGGATGTGGTATAAAAGCTCGAGAAAGAAGTGAACGCAAATATTATGTATGCTAAAGACGGAAAAAAATAAGATGGATGCCAGAGGGGCTTCTTTGTCATCCTCCCTTCTATCAATTTATTTTAGCATATGTATAATTTCATGTAATTAGCAGTTAATACAGCCGAGGAGGAGGTTACCAACCTTGAAACATTCCGTCTCAGATTTTCACACAGATTTTGATACTCTATCCGAACTGCAAAAGGTTCTCCAACATTTTGTATTACTCAAAAGTCTGTTAAGTGTGGTTTATTGACAGGTACGTTTTTTCATATAAAATCCAGATATGCAGATGAACAAACCATAGGAATGAAAGAGTGAAATAAGAAAGCTGCCAAATAAAATAAATCTGTTGGTGCTGGGATCTGAGCCAGGTCTGATTTCTGGCAGGGTGTGTTGATTGGTAATTGGGGACCATGGACCCCCAGTACCGAAAATTAATTTCTTAGCGGTTTTCTTATTTTATATATGTAGCTTGTTCATTCGAATATTTTGAATGTGTGCTATCACACCCATCAAAAAGAAGATAGCCTTACATTGTTTGATTTTTAATCAATACGGACTAAAAAACAAAATGGTGAATATTCTATGAAAGCAGACCTCAATGAAAATTTATGGGGCACGACAAACATTCAATGGTAGGATAAAAGTCAGTCAGTTGGCTAATTAACAAAACAAAAAACGAATAATTTTAAGTTGTGATTCTTTCCTATATGGTTTAAAAGGCAGCTCCAGTGAATTCTAAGAAATTTGAGTTAAAGAGCTTCTGAAAAGAGAAAAATAATTTTTAAACAGTCTGGTTCGGATGCGCGTGTCGAAAAATTAATTTTACGCGAAAGCAAATTTTTTAAGAGCAATATTGAGGGCGCTAGACGCGATTCAGTCGGTAGTCACCTCGTTTCCACTTGTTTTCTCTCTCGGCGTTTCGGGCGCGTAAAGAAGAGGTGGATCGGCTTCGCCTTCACGTTGAAGTGGAGAGAGCGTATGACCATTCCGTGACTACATGGAATCTGCGCGAAAAATTTATGATAAATCTCGCGCCGTCAATATTGCTCTAAAATTTTTTTGCATAAAATTAAATTTTTGACACGCGTGTCCCAACCAGACTGTTTAAAAATACTTTTTAAGCGCAAGGGCGAAGGTGTTTCCTGCTATGATCGGCACTCTGCCTCACTCGACGACGCCTCGCCCTACCGTAGCCGCAGCTTATGTTTTATGGCAGAAAAAGGCAAGTTTTCCCAAGGACTTGTTGTGAAAAATTTAATAGAAAGTGAAGTTTAGTGAACCACACGTAAATATATCGTGACGGGTTTGTAGAAGCAAGTGTTTGGTAGAAGTATGGAGTAGAAGTATGCCGTAATACAAGTCGCAAACCGACTCGTGACGAACGCTGCCGACGATAACGCATGCTCGCACAGAAGCGCACGTGCCAACGTTACTACTCAGTTGAAAAACCGCCTTAGAGCCTGCCGTGACAAAGTGGCACCGATCCGTTCTCGAGAACCGAACTAATGGCGATCGCAACGCCGCCATTTCTCCCGCAGCGGCTCTTTGTATTGGTTCGGGAGTATCGCATTCGACAGCGTTCGCTGTGCCTCTGCTATTTTGGCTTTAATCGGCCATTTTGGCGCCGAAACGTATACAGTGGAAGGGAGGGCTGCCACCCCTGTCTCCCAATCGGACGTGCCGCGGTTATGTACTGAGGTTAGGAGGCACCCAGGCCGGGACGCGCCACCTGAAATCACCGGTGAGATATGGCTGTATAAAACAATATGAATTGTGCCGCAAAGCCCTGTAAACTAAAATTGTATGCAAACATCACGCTTCTGTTATTTTATACTAATCTCCAGCAAAAGTTCCTGCAAAATAGCTTTTTAGAGCGCACCTCTTAGGCGCCCGTTTCCGGCTTGAGCGGCGTCGCCGTCAGCGTAACCGCGCGTGTGCATTATGGGACGTTTCTCCATAATGACGTCACACGTGACGTCACGAGGGTCATGAGTGACGTCACGAAGATCACGAGTTGCGTCACGAAGGTCACGAGTGACGTCACGAAGGATACGATTGACGTCACCAGGGAGCGTGAGGGAGGGGAGGAGGGAGAAGCAGGAGGGGCGGAAGAGGAGAAGGAGGAGGGAGGACGAGAAGATACTCTTTTCGTACTCTCCCCTCCTCCTCCTCCTCAAGAGCTGCACTTCAATTCGGCATTACCAAGAATCGTAAACGTCTTGCATTTTTTCGTTTGTTTTTACGCAAAACATGCTCTCTAAAAGCTCATGGTGACCACAGTAAAGAAAAAAGATTGAGCCACCAGCTTGGCACCTCGAGCCTGGGAGTTTCGGTACTCTGGTACTCTGCTAACATTCAGTGACTCTAGCAGTAGCCATATAAAAAAAAATTCATGTTTCAACTCGTCGCTAAAAGGGGGCGCTGTTATCGTATTTAGCTTGGTCTCGGTGGACACCAGTGGCCCCGGTTTCAAGCGTGAGTTTCCCAACTGAGTGTTTTAGTAACGTTGACACAGGCGCATGCGCGTTCCGCGAATCACGTGGTCAACGATGAACGCGCTGCTAGCGCCGCCTTTTGGCTTTACTTAAAAAAAGAGCAAAACAAGCAAACAAATCTCTCTCCTAGAGCCCCGAGCGTGACGCAGGTACCACAAGGTGGGCCGCGTTTACACGGGGGCTAACTGCGCTGGGCTTCGCTCGTGCCTCGCCCGTTAGAAACGGGGTCTGCAGACCCCGTTTGAGAGCCACGGGCTTGAGAGAACACACAACAACTGCAGTTTTGTACGTAGTCATTACTAGAGGTTATGTAAATAATCACAATTTGCAGAAAGGCCTTGCGACTTGTAATATTAAATAATCAGTTCTTTCGTTCATGCTACCTAAATTCGAAACTAGGCATCCAGTTTTGTATACAATGATGCATAGATCGCAACATGCTCGCAGCCGGGCGCAACCATGGCCAATACGGTAACTGAAGCAGCGTCAACTCCTCAATGTTCTAAAGTATTTTTGAGTATCTGCTACTCACTCTAGCGTGCTGCCAACGCTCTTGCTTAACAAGCTAGTCTATGCCACCAGTGTCGGCAGTAATTAAAAAGTTGACTCATCAGTTGCAGTTAACCAGGCAACTGATCAACATGATGGTTATCCCACTACCGAATGTCTTCGGGCCTGATAAGTTTGCAATGAAAACGGAACTCCCATCATAGTAACCCCCTCCTTTTTCTTTCCTTGATCAGAAACACACAGTATGTATACACAGATAATGAATTTCTCCGTGCGAAAATAACCCGACCTCTGACCCCAGAATGGCAGAGGTAAGGATAATTGGAAAATCCTATAAGAAATCTAAATTGAGAGAAATGTATTCAATCTGTAACAAAGGTATGCCAAAAACAGAAAAAGTAGGAAGAAAAAAACAAAAAAGTATGACTTTACTGGCAGTTTTAATTTACCAGTATTATATCACTCAGCAATATTTGCCCTATACTTTGTCTTGAAAACTACAAATAATGTTTACAAGCCTCAATTTGTTCCATATCAACGTTCAAAGAACCTTGCTTATTTAGGTTGCTTTCAAAATAGTACTTTACCCATATTCTTTTTATTTGCTGATGATGATAGGCTTCAGTAGCATGGAATCTCAAACAAGGTTCCAAGGAGCACAGGGGTTTCTTTAAACTTATTTTCTTGTTTTTTCTTTTCTAATTTCCACTGCATCAATGCCAAGACCGTCAGGATTCCTCTGCTATCAATCAAGAAGGATAGGTGATAGTTGACATCAAAGTTTGAGAATCCCCGCTTTGCTATGTGACTGAATCCTATCGATGACCCATGTACTATCACTTGTCCGGTCTACGTATTTCACTTGTCTTTGGCTCTTCATTGTTTATTATGTATAACCAACTTGCCCAGCAGATCATTTTGGTACAATATAAACACTGTACGTACATAATAATAGTTATCAAAGAACGAACAAAAAATTACCAGATATCAGTTTTCTGCAACGACTTTTGGCAAAAAAAAAAGAGAAAAGAACACGAAATCAAATAGGACAAAGCTTAATGCGTGGTTCAGATTTGCGATAAATTAAACAATTCTGTTCTTGAGAAGTTTTGTCAGTTTTTTCATTAGACAATAAAAGAGGCAGAGTGTACCAAAGTTTTTTTATCTGAAAACTAACAAACAACAAGATGAACTGCAGACCACGCCAAAAATAAATCCCTTGTAAATAAAATGCATTGGACTTGCTCCAAAATTTTCTTACTCGCGCTCACAAATGAAGGCAGAAACAAAATCACGAGCCCTCTAAAATCAATCTTTTCCAGTTAATCAGGTGCAGTCAACCCAAGTTATCTTGTGTTTCTCCGAAAATGCCAATGCAGAATAGGTGCCACAGCACATTTGGGACACTGGGACAAATAGGTATTATCCTGCGATGTACGTAATCGAGACAAACTTTAAGTGCCAAGAATCTATAACTAGGCCAAGACTTTCCAGTTTTAACTGAAAGACACCGATAAACATCCGCCGGTGTCAAAAATACAAAACTGGTTAAAACCAAAAAAAATCACCGGCCAACGACCGTTGGTGTGAAAAATACAAAATCAGATAAAACTGGAAAACACGAATTTCAGGAAGTATTTGCTCCAGCTAGGCCGGTTTTTCTTAAAACCCTCAACCTCTTAGACATAAGGTCTTAGTTTTCCATTGGATTTTTTTCACCGATAATTGCAGTTTTTATAGCATCCGCCTAAAACAAATCACTGCAATACACAGATGTTTGAAAGATAAATCAACACCGAAAAACATCTGCCGAGTTTCCTGAGTAATAAGGCAGTGTCTATTCTGCCGCAGCCGGCAGAATAATTTTTCACATCACCTGAAACCTGCCGGGAGAATAATTTCCCAAAATTCTACCGGCAGTCTCCTCCCATTGGCTGTCTGAAATCATGTGATAACTGCCGGTAGAATCCTGAATTTCTCATTCTCCCGGTATTTCGTGGAAACACGTTTCATGGACGCTAAACACGTTTCATGAACGTTTTATGACAGCGACGTTTTAACGGGGACACGTAATCGGAAGCGCGTGTTAACCCCCCCCTCCCCCCCCCCCTTCGCGCTGCGCATATGCCGCATCGCGGCGGCAATCTGTGGCGGCTCATTACAAAAAAAAAAGTTAACCCACTTTGGCCCATTTGTACACGCCTCTTTGAGGCGACAGTCTCGGGCGGCTCATTAGAGAAAAAAAAACTAAACCGAGCTGATCTGAGCTGTGGTTAGGCAGCCAATGGGAGGTGTCAGGTAGCCTATATTGTATTATCATTTATTCAGATAACTCCTGCAGCGCCCAGAAGGCATTATGGCAGGGGGCGAATAATAACGGTAACAAAAGTTCCAGCATTTGCAGCACAAACTATACATTCCTGTAAAGCGTTTCAGTCCTTGACCGTCCTGACAAAAAACGAATTTTTGCAGAGCTCCCTCCTGGTACAGCTATTCTCGTATCTTGTGCACATGATCATTCCGTTTGGAAAAATAATTTGGTTTTAAGAGGTATGCTGAGCTATTAATACCAGTAGCTTCATGATAAATGTTGTATGTAAATTTCAACCGTAAATTGTTTCGCTGAAGATACAATGAGCACCATCCTAGTGATTGTTTCATGTTAGTTACACTAGAAATACGGTCGTACTGGCCCAGGACGAAGCGTGCAGCACGATTTGTATTTTTTCCAAGCCATCAATGCGATTTTTGTAAGGGTCCCACACAGTGCATGCGAAATCTAAAGTTGGCCGTACTACACTAGTGGCTACTACAAGATATGGATACTACAAGATATCTAGTTCTTTTATTTTTTGCGCAGCGTTTTTCAGGTTTATTTGGACAAAGCCAAGTGCGCGACCCGCCCTCATAATGACATCATCAATCTGCGAATCCCACGTGCAGTCGGATGACAAAATGACTCCGAGGTATTTTACTTGATTCTCATTTGATAGTAGCTCATTATCTAAATAATTCCTTGTCTCAAATTAATTTTTCTTACCTGTGACGCTAACATAACACATTTCTTTACGTTAAGTTCCATCCCCCATTCAAAAAAAAAAAAAAAAAAAAAAAAAAAAAAAAAAAAAAAAAAAAAAAAAAAAAAAAAAAAAAAAAAAAAAAAAAAAAAAAAAAAAAAAAAAAAAAAAAAAAAAAAAAAAAAAAAAAAAAAAAAAAAAAAAAAAAAAAAAAAAAAGGGCGCAACCCCGCCATTTTTTTTTTTTTTTTTTTTTTTTTTTTTTTTTTTTTTTTTTTTTTTTTTTTTTTTTTTTTTTTTTTTTTTTTTTTTTTTTTTTTTTTTTTTTTTTTTTTTTTTTTTTTTTTTTTTTTTTTTTTTTTTTTTTTTTTTTTTTTTCCGGTTTTTTTTTTTTTTTTTTTTTTTTTTTTTTTTTTTTTTTTTTTTTTTTTTTTTTTTTTTTTACCCCAAAAAAAAAAAAAAAAAAAAAAAAAAATCCATCACCTTAACGTTTTATCCATATTTTA
>JAZHYW010038167.1:0-11327 GCA_037355805.1 Ixodes ricinus
TCTGAAATTGCCGAAAACGCTTTTCCGTTCTCCAGACATGTTAAAACAGTTCCTGACAGAGCAAAGCGATATCACCTGAGCTTCCCACCTAAAGCTGGTGAAGTCGTATTTTTTGAATTGTGACGATCGACAGAGGCGTCTGCTCTGCAATGATCACCAAATGGCGGTGTCCACAAGCAGATTGGGGAACGGGGTGCCGATACTTAAAGTGTAGCTTATTTAGTGCCTCTAGTAATAGCTTGAAATTGGTTCGTTCACTTCCTTACCTTTTTCCTCGTCGAATTGGTTTTCTGATAGTTTTCTTGTTTGAATCTATTTTTATAAGTCGCGCAGCAAGCTCACCCGACTTTCCCACTTTACGGCACTTAACTCAATTCTAGTTGAGACTCAACCACGGTGTAGGAAGGCTCTTTCAGGTGTGGAGACTCCTCTCCTCGCCCCGTTGGAACGGCGAACACATCACGTCCCCTCCTTTCCTATGTTTTCTCCACCTGCCCCTAGAGGGCGCCAAAACGCTCAGGCCGTCCGGTCGCCGGCCCTCGCGCCGGAACGTGGGCTAATCACCCATTGCTTACGCCGCCTGTAATTGTTTGCAACTTTTTTTTTTTTTGCAATGGTGTTTGGCTTAGATGCTCGGTCGATGTTCTCTCCGAATTGAAGGCACCTCGTAGGGATTGTCTTGCATGCGGTAGACGCAGACACAACAGACTGCCCATCTGTTCAGGGTCGGATTCTGTCTGGCGTTCTCGTGGAATACAGACGCCGTAGACAGAACACACCGACGGCAACGTTCTCGTGGAAGGCAGACGTTGTAGACAAAACAACACCGACGGGCACCGTCGGTTCCGATGCCCGAAACGCTTCTCCGGTTTCGGTCGAACGTGCAAAAGGGTTCGGATCGCACGCGAACCGTCTCGTCGTTCGCTTGGTCGGCGTCCGCACCGTAATGCAAAGTCAATCCTCACAAACACAAGGAGACTGAGACGGGTCATAACAGTCCCTTGTCCATATCTCTAAGTCTCGGGTTTACAACTGTGCCCAGCTTTTTTCGGTTCCGCTGTTTTGCTTGGACTGCATTTTTGTGCATCGCAGCCTGTAGCACCGGCATGGACTGACATTGGTGAGCATGGGACGCAAGTGCTTTGTTCCAAATTGTAATTCCGGTTACAAGAGTTGCAAAGAAAAGGTGACATTGTTCAGCGCTCCTTCAGACCCTGAGCGTTTGGCACAATGGGCACGAGCGATTCCTCGCAAGGATCGGCGGCTAATGTCGAAAGACACTGTGTGCGCCAAGCACTTCCCAGAGGATATGGTGTTGAGGACAAAATACTATGGCGAACTCGGGGTGAAGTCTTGCTTGACGTTCCAAAACGACCAGTTCTGTTGCCACATGCTGTGCCGTGCATATTTCCATCGTGCCCCTCGTACCTGTCGACCGATTTCCAAGAAAAGAAAATCACCAACGAAGCGGAAATCTCCAGCGCTTCCAGCACGAAAAAAACTGCGAAGATCACCAACATATGAGGCATTGGGCACAAGCCATGGAGATTGTAGCCGCGATCAAAGTCAGAAATCCAAGCGACGCAGCCACGAAAGAATCGGGGAACACAGCGTCGAAGCTGGACCAAGTGCTCAAAGGAACAACTCTACAGAGGACGCGACCAGTGATGAAGCAGCTCCAGGATTTACGACAGTTACGCAGGACCGCCATACAGGGTTGGGACTCATCAACAGTGATGGAGCAACAAGGAGCTTCCACAATCACAGCAGAATGTCTTGACCCTGCTGATGTTCTCTTGCGAGCCCGGCCTGGGGTCACCACACAGTTCCCATGGGAGGTCTGCGCAACTTCAGCTTCGCAGAGGTTCGGCTGTCACCAGGTACGCCCCCGTGTTCTGCGAAGATGCTTCATTTAGAAGAAAGGACAAAGGGGAAGTTTCAAATGATGACGTTTGCTTTCGACAGAAAGGTTGAACTTGCAACGTTGCCGAACACCTGCCAGCTAAAAATCACAGAGGATTGGGATGTTGTCAGCGAAGCACTCGAGTCCTTCCACGAAAGTTAATCTTTGTGCCGAGGGACCAACTCGAAGCAAATTTCCGAATGTTCCACTCTGAATGTGCCTACGTCGACAAAAGTGGAGTTTGGAGACACAACCGCTGTACACTTGTTGGTCAAGAGAGGAAGCAGTGTAACTCTTGCGCCAGCTTGAACAACACTCTTCGAATTCATCAGACTCGACGTGAAAAGCGAAGAGACTGAGCGGAGGATAAGAATCCCCCTAAGTCCTTCAAAAAGGAGCAAGGTCGCGCAGTTGAGGAAACAGCGCATCGCGTGCTACCGCTCTAGATTGCGTCTTCTAAGATCAAGACAAAAGCTGGAAGCTGAATTGCTAGCATGCCAGAAAGAACTTAAACTGTGGGAAGAGGATGGTCTGAAGGAAGCTCTGACAGAAGGTCGATCTGCCTAATGCTCAACATATGCTTATCATGGAAATGTGTTTCTGCAGCGAAAACGAAGTCAAAGAAGGGAAGGAGATACACAGACAACTGGCTGCTACTGCTGCCTCCTGCTTCACATTCGTACACCGGCGGGGTACAGGTTTCTAAGGAATAACGACATTTTGCCCTTGCCTGCGGTTGAAACTGTCCCGCCGTTATATCGCCATGGTCGGTCTAAAATGCGGTTTCGACACGGACTTTTTCACTGCCTTGAAGAAAAAGCTAGCATCTAAGCCCGAGTTTTGCCCGACGTGGAATCATCCTTTTCGACGAGATACAAGCGCGGAAGAGCAAGTGTGTCAGCTCGAAGACGCCTCAGCTACGTAGGCCTCGCTGATCATGGCAAAGACGAGCAGAAGAGTTCCGACCTAGCAGACCATGGGTTGGTGTTTATGTTTTGCCCTTTCGAGCGAACTATGCACAACCGATTGGTGTGTTTGCATCGAAAAATGCTACGCAGGAACTGTGCTGTGCCAGCTACTTTTGCAGGCAATAACCTTGCTCGAGGTAGCTGATGCTGTGGTTGATGGTGTTGCGAGTGACGGGGCCAGCACCAACAGGACGATGTGGAGACAGCTTGGAGTCAGCGGGGAAATAAACAACGTGAAGAATTTCTTCTAACTTCCGGTCGACCCACAAAGAAAGGTAAATATTTTCTCGGACGCACCCCACCCTTTCAAGTGAATTAGAAGCCGTTTGCACAAGCGGAAGTATCTCGAGTGTAAAGGAGCATGGATTAACTAGTCGGACTACACCGCAGTGTACCAAGAGAACAGCTATAATTCCGGCGATCTGAAAGTGTGCCCGAAAATTACGCATCGACACATTTTCCCTCAAACATGGACGAGATGTGCGTAAAACTTGCCACGCAAATCTTCAATAGGTCAATGGCTGGCGGGCTAGAATACTACCCCGGAAGGAATGTGACCAGCTTGTGGAACTGTGCAGTGACTGTCAAGTTCACTCTGAGGTTGAACGACCTATTTGATATATTCAGCCGACGATATCCAGATGAAGGAATCCGCCAGGGAAGCGCGGACCTGAAGATGTTGGCACGGGACATCGACTGGCTGGACAGCTGGGAACGTGAGTTGCATGACGGTACCATCTCGCCCGACATGTTTCTTACTCAGAGTACCGTACAAGCCCTTCGTGTAACCTCCAAATCTACAATAAAACTCTGTGTGTATTTGCTTACGAAGTGCAACTTCGATTAAATTGTCACAGGCAAATTTAATCAGGACGCAATTGAGAAATTTTTCGGCAAGGCGAGGCAAGCGGCTGGTGAGAATGATCATCTGGATATGCCAACGTTTCTGCAGCTGTACCGCACACTGACCCTTTACACCTTACTGAAACCGCCGAAGTTTGGTAGCTGCGAAGTGCAAGGAGATGAGGTCCCGCTGTTGAACTTTACAACCTTTAAGGATGTTTTCAAAAGCAGGACGACAGACACCTAGAAGCAACACATCGCAAAGTTGCGAACAAAAATTCATGGACTAATAGCGACCGAGAAATGGGAGTGCGAGGATGTTTTTTCCGTTGACTAGAGGATCCGTGAAGTAGTGGACTGCATAATCTACTACGTCACTGGATTTCTGTCGAGAGGGATGAGATAGATATTTAGCTGCACTGTCTGCAGGGACTCCCTATCTGTGAGAAGAAATCAGGCACCTGAGGCGGCTTTGACCAACTCAAAGACACAAGGTGGCCTCATCCACCCGAACTCTAAGCTTTTCAAGATATTGAGGGCGGCTGAGCGGTACTTCTCGGAGCTCTGCGATGAGCATGATGTCTTTTGAAACACAATCGACCACGTCATAAAAAGTGGCGACAGGTCATTTCCCTGCGACGAGAAGAAGACTGACGCCATGGCCAGGATACTCATGCAGTACTACGTGCTCCTCAGAATGCGACAGTACGACAAGGGAAAAACTGAGATGCAAAGAAGCAGTCTCGAGAAAAGAAGAAAGAGTATCGACTGTGACAAGAAGAAAGCATCGATACCAACCTAATGTGGAAAAGAACTCCAAAAACAGCTATAGACTGTGTCATACATTAAGCAATGTTTTAACAGCGTTTTTTTGTTTTTTTTTACAGTGCTATTTTTAATTTTATGTTGAAGTAAGTTTGTGATTGCAGTGTTGATATTAGTATTATTTATATCAGAAGTGCCATTAATAAAACCGGTTTGACGAGTGTGGTTACTATCTAACATTTTCCTGCAATCTGCTACATGCAAAGGTAAGTGTATTAACAAAGTGAACCTTTCATATAATGCTGCTTCATTAACCTCTGCGTGCAAACTGTATAATTTGCGCCAATTCGGTCCAGCAGTTCAATTAAGCAGGACTCAAAGGCTGCCTTGAAATGTAAAAGAATAATCACAAACTAGCTTCCCCACATGTTGAAAACAGAAAATAAATTTAATTGTAGTCGAATCAACGGAAACTTGCGAACACAAGATTTGTTTGGAGAAAAGTCATGTGAACGGTGCTTAAAACAGTTGGGTTCCGTACCATCCTGTTGCAAATTTTGTGTTAATTTCTTTATTTTTGTGCAATTTGCTTTTATTCTATAGGTCGCACTGAAGTTATCGTCTACCTGTGGTGTAATCAGAGTTAGTTGATTTTACAAACGCTTATCGACGTTAGTATTGCGCTACTGAAGAAACTGAAACGACAGAGCGTAAGCTTGGCTAGAAAAGATCTACAGGAGCGGATAACACACACACACATATATATATATATATATATATATATATATAATATATATATATTACTCGCAGAGCGCCGCGTCGGATGGTATTAGAGAGTTACTCATTGTGTGTCCGTCCGCCATTGTCCTGGTTATGAAAACTTCAGTGTGCTGAGCGAGATGATAGTTGAATAGCCCCACCTGCATACCACATCGTACGCGAAACGCGTAGCCAACTGGAAAGCAAGCGGCATCGCCGAAAAAGCAGCTAAGTCAACAGGCTGCCCGGTGCGCTGGCGGATGGCTCGGATGACATGAAACTTGCGGCGCTCTGAAGGTGGCTCCGTGAAGCGAAGCGCGAGGTGTTCAATAGCGAGTTATAGTAGACCGTTTTCATTTTCCCTCCGCTCTGAGCACGTCAAACTGCGCATGCGCGGCCCGCTATGCAGGGGTGCAGAGCGGAGCTTCGAAGACGAGTTTTAGTAGACCGTTTTCCGCTCACCACATCGCGCAGCTAGAGCGTACGGAACAGCGACGTACGCAGCCCCGAAAGCGGACGTTCGTGGTACTAGTTGGACGAAACATTTCAATGCAAATACTCTGGTTTATCCTTTTTGTATGCAAAGCTGTCCTTTTACAAATAAACGTGCACTTATTGTAATCAGCAATTATATTTAGAAAAAAAGTGAGTTAGAAAACCTGAGATAGCTGGCCAGCTGTGATGCTTTCGTAGGCAAGGCAAGCCGAAGCTGATCGCTGCCACGCTTGTTGTCTTCTCTTGGCCCCCCTCCGCGTCGCCGCACGTGCTCAAAGAACCAAGGAGATGAAGCGGCGAAGTACGTTGCAGAGACGACTCCTGCTGTCTCACTTAAAATGGCGAGAAATAGAAGATTTAATTTGTTTAAGAAATGCGAAGAAGCGCCGCGATTTTCGCTCAAGGCACGGGCTGCTTGACATCCCCCACATCGGACGCAGCCATCTTGTCGGGGAGAGCGGAAGAGCGGAACTGCTTCCTACCCCGCTCTGCGCCGTCGAGAGCGGAACGTACGCTCCCTGCGGTAACTACGCTCTAACTCAGAGCGGGCCGCGCATGCGCAGTGGCGACTCCGCTCTCCCCAGAGCGGACCGGGCGCACGAAAACGGTCTACTATAACTCTCATTATCTGGTCGCGGCGGAGAGCAGGAGTTTCAACACCTAAAGAGCCTTCCTACCCTGTGGGTCGAACTCAACGCTGGGCGCAAGTCGTGTGCTTCTTGCGCAGAGGTTGCAGTGACGTCAGAACGACGCCGAGTTCTGATTGGCTTTGAATAGAAGGATAGTGGCTAGACCTCAATGCTAGATGCCTCAAGGTCAACCCACTATTTCGTTTTAGAGCGCAGCTCTTAGGCGCCCTTTTCCGGCTTGGAGCGGCGTCACCGTCGCCGTCGGCGTAACCGCGCGGTGCATTATGGGTAAATTTTCCCGAAGGAACTCCGAGGTCCCTCCCGAAGGACCTCGGGTTCCTTCGGGAGGACCTCGGCTTCTTCGGGAGGACCTCGGGTTCCTTCGGGAGGACCTCGGGTTCCTTCGAAAGGACCTCGGGAGGACCTCGGGTTCCTTCGGGAGTGACCTTCGGAGGACCTCGGCTTCCTTCGGAGGACCTCGGGTTCCTTCGGAGGACTTGGGAGGACCTCGGGTTCCTTCGGGAGGTCCTCGGGAGGAGGTTCCTTCGGGAGGACCTCGGAGGGACTTTTAGTTTCTTCGGGAGGACCTCGGGTTTCTTCGGGAGGGACCTTGGGTTCCTTCGGGAGGACCTCGGGAGGACCTCGGGTTTCTTCGGGAATACCTCGGGAGGACCTTGGGTTCCTTCGGAGGACCTCGGGAGGACCTCGGTTTCCTTCGGGAGGACATCGTCCCGGGAGGTCCTCGGTTCCTTCGGGCGGACCTTGGGAGGACCTCGGGTTCCTTTGGGCGTGTTCGGGAGGACCTCGGGTTCCTTCGACGGACCTCAGGAGGACTCGGGTTCTCCGGGAAGACTCGGGAGGGGAGATCACGTGACCCACCGAGGTCCCACGTGACCCCTTCCCCGAGGTCACGTGACCCCCCTGCCTGACGTCACGTGGCCCCCGAGGTCACGTAACCCCCCGAGGTCACGTGACCCCTAAGGTCATGTGACCCCCTCCCGAGGTCACGTGCCCCCCACGAGGTCATGTGACACCCTCCCGAGTGCCCTCTCCCCGAATGATTCCCCCCCTCGGTACCCTTCCCTACTCCTCCCAAGAGCTGCGCTCTAATTCGCTATTGCAGGCAGTTGTAAACGGCTTTCACTTTTTCAATGAGCCATCAAGAGCTTGGCGTTCTGACATAATCGCTACCCTGGTGCAACAAGTCGATGAACTTGCGCTCAGCAGAGTGTTTTAGGGAACCGTCATTGCAGATCGCATTACGGTACGATGCACCCTCCGGTATAAAGTGCGCATGTGTTACCGCAGAAGACTCGCACATGCGCAGTATATAGCGAAGAGCCGATCATATGGTATCGTTTTTGCAAAGACGGTTCTCTAAAACTCTCTAATGTGAAACAGAGTGTAGTGAATAGAGTCACAACTTTACGGAACACGACACGGAGAAAAAGAGACTGATGTGCAAAACGATCCCCCTATGCCATTGGCCGCGCTGCGACAGGCACTGCTACACTTGGGGGAACACCCAGCCTCGGATTGCCGAATCAGGTGGCTAACAACTCGGCTAGCAAATTGGTCTCCAAGACCAACTTTTCACTCAAGGTAGGTCCAACGACCATACCCGTAACTGAAGAATATAAAGCGCTTGAGCTTGGAATTATCAGTCCGGCTCTGGTACCCACTGACTTCAAAAGACTCAAAATTTGTCGGCAACGACTCTGCTCTCGACAGGCAGAATCGTGCGAAGCAATGGCGGTCCAACTACGTCTTGTCTACCACACAGAGTTCCAACTACTGACTACTCAACAGTGGGCGAGACTTGAGAGCAGCCGGCCATGAGAGCGACTACGGCACTCTCGTCTTAACCCGAATCCAACTCTGAAAGATCACGCTCAGCTCAATACGCTCACGGAGCAGGTAGATTAGCGCGAAAAAGGCAAGACTACTGAAAAGGAACCACAATACGGTGATGGTGACTTTTCATTTCCACTTTTACGGAGGACCTCCACTGACTACGACAGTGAATGACATCCCTTCATGTTGTTATACCAATATCGCCATTAACAAGATCACAAAGCTGTGCCGACGTGACCAGCCAGCTCCAACCCCTGAGGCCACCATCCCTCAGGGACATTGGCGAAGCTAGGAAGAAGACTTATGTGGCTTCATCAACCCCCCCTCCCCCGAAAAGAAAAATGCTGCCAACCCTAAAATATAATCATGCACCCTGACCCCCCCCTCCCCCTCCTCGCCCCTTCCTTCAACCCCCCTCCCCCTCCCCCACCCATTTCGTAAAAATAAATTTACGGGCTACACCACAGATTAGGGCTCCTCCGGGGTCTACACGGACGCGGCAGCTCTGCAGTGAGTGAGGGCATGTCACGTTCGTGAGCCTATCTTACCACGGGATTCAAGCCACTTGCAAACTACAAGACGGACACACTGGACTCCTTGCTGCTAGAGCTACAATGTCGTACACAACGCAATCAAAGCTGTCATAAGTCTGCCTGATATACAAGAAAAAAATCTACATTTGCAATGACTCGCTAAATGCTATTAAGCATACTAAAAAGTGACTAAGACGCTACAAATATGCCAGGAGATACACACGCCACACAAGGCGTGAACCATCAACATAAAAGTCCACTGTGTGAAGACGCATAGTCCGACCCCTTGGCAGATCACTGTGCCCACTCCACACAGCCTTCACTTAACCTTCCACGCGAGCTTCTCCTTTCTGATCCCCGGTCCCTCCTCAGAGCTCGGAAATCCTTCCTCCGACCACACAGATGTTTTTTAATCGCCACCCGTGTCTGCTCCTTTCCCCTAAACCTTTCTCGGGTGGGGAAAGTTTCTCTCCGGAGGCTTTGGGCTGTGGACGGGGCATGGAGAGGGGCCTTAACACCTTCGTGACCCGGTCCTGGGGACACACACTTGCCGACCCGGGAGCCTGCTCTAAGTATCGGCGCCTGTGGCTACTGCGGATGCTCGTCGTATGTGTGTTGCTCTGCTCCGGGACCAAGACCACCCGTGAGCAAATAGTCAACGAGGGAGGACTAATGGCTCACCCATGGCATCAAAGTACACCCGATAGGTGAATGACGACAAGTTTCACAAGTCACTACTGCAGTTTCTGCAATAGCGCAGGACTACGCTCCCTTCTTCTACGCCTCCTCTTATTATGCCATGTAACAACATTGTAAGACAAAATTTTATATATATATATATATATATATATATATATATATATATATATATATATATATATATATATATATATATATATATATATATATATATATATATATATATATATATATATATATATATATATATATATACGTCATGTACGTGATCTAGGAAGAAGAACCTTCGTGAAAACAGCAACAACGGACGATTTATCTTCGGACGTTTCGGTCGAGTCTCACTTCAGATACAGAAGAACTTTTACAGATGAACATGGGTGATATTTATACAATGCTACGGTTGAGCTCCAAGTTTCAAAAACGGCGGATTGACTGTTGGAGTTTCAAAGAAGCGTAGGAAGAGTTCCAGATGGGCAAACGTTTATACAATGCTACAGTCAGATCAAATTATAGTGTGATGACGGTTGGAGCTTTCGTGAGGGAAAGCGTAGGGCGGTTCGTATCCGGGTGAAGAAGCTTGACGGTCGGGGCCAAGTTTCAAGAACGTTGCGATGGCGGTTGTAGCTTCTTGAGAGCCCCGCTCTTCAAGTGGTGGGCTGGCAGGCGCGCTCACGTACGGGTTTTAACCTTTCAGCGCACAGCCGTGCACGTCACCCAAAATCAGATTTTTGTATGCAAATAAATATTATTATTATGATTATTATTATTATTATTATTATTATTATTATTATTATTATTATTATTATTATTATTATTATTATTATTATTTATTATTATTATTATTTTATTTCTTGTGTACTGATACCTGCTGTGACAATAAACATTATTATTATTATTATTATTATTATTATTATTATTATTATTATTATTATTATTATTATTATTATTATCCTGTCTTTGGGGCTGGGGTGATTTATAACGATGTCACTGGTTGTTTGCGAGGTCGACTTTAAAACGATGTACATCTACGTATAGTTATTTTCAAAGTGCCATTGATGACGGAGACAAGTTTTTCTCAGACGGCGTCCGGTATTGCAGAAGCTGTTGACCCACGTACCCGGAGGACATCACGAAATGCATGTTGAGATAGGATAAGCTCCAATTTGGCGACCACTGTAGTAGTGATAAAAAAATTAAAAAAAACATGGGAGAGCACTATAGTCCGTTGCAACCTAAGAACGAAGGGCGAAGGTAAGACGGGCCGGGGAAGGAGGAAGCAGCCGGAACGCTAAAGAGAGAGGAGGTTTCCCCTCTCTTCTCCAGCGTTCCGTCTGCTTCCTCCTCCCCGGCCCGTCTTACCCTCGCCCTTCGTTCTTAGGTTGCAACGGACTATAGAAGCTCATTGCCATAAACGAAATCATTGCCGCTTCCTTTTTTATTACTAGTTTCGTTGTATTAGAAATAGTGCCGCACGCCACGTAGGCAGCGCAGCCGTGGCCTATCGGTTATCGTGCCTGCCTCCCACGCGAAGAGCCAGGGTTCAATTTCCATGAGTTACGCGTCCTTTTATTTATTCTTCCAGTTTAATGTTCTGGTGAATTCGAGAACTTCGTCGCTTGTTCGACGTGCGAATGTTCTAGTCGCCGAACCTTCTAGGTCGATTGTTGCAGAAGCCAACGCGTGTACATAAGGGCTCCGCGTGGCAATCTGCAGTCAGTCTCGCCCAAGCGCTCGATCCCGCTGTTTCACCGACATCGACGCCCGTGACGCTCTGCTGTAGTCTTCTGTTCTCTTTTCTTCTTATTTTGGGCACAAGTTCGCCCCATTAAAAGTATAGTTTCTTCAGTTATCACCGCCTCCTCAATTGTCATTTGTGACA
>JAZHYW010038170.1:0-14026 GCA_037355805.1 Ixodes ricinus
TACTTTAAGCATGATGGTAGGTGAATTGGAGAGTAGTATATTGAAAGCTCGATCCAACGTAAAAAAGTGATATTCGAATGCAAGGGTGCTTAGTATGTCGGAACTGCTGTCGGGCATTGTAGAAGGCGGTGACCTGTCTTTTATGCTACACACGCACAGTTGAAATCTCCAAATAAAACAATTTGTTTGTCAGTGCTAATAGATGGGATCAGGCTTTCAAAAAAGAACGACGCTGTCTAACGTCATGATAGGTACATATCCAAATTAATCGCCAAGAGGTACCGTATCCAAAAAAATCACAACGTATGAACCTTCCCTTATCATCTACAGTGTGAGAAAGTGATGAATACCCCAAGTTCTTCAAGAACAAAAAAAAACACCTTGCCGACAAGCCATCAGCATGACAAACGCACAGCTCATAATTTGGAAAGGAAGGCTTCCAGTGTACAAGCAGTATCCTGGTCAGACTATATCTTTGTCTCTCGAACAGCAACAAAGTCAATATAATGAAAAAACGGTTAAAGTACAGGTGAGCTGGTGGATATTTACCATGTTGGAACTTAACCCGAGACTGGGGTAGAAACAGAAACTTCAAAGTAGAAGGGACAGAGACGTTCTCTTCTTCACTTGTCTCTGTCCCTTCTACTTTTAAGTTTCTGTTTCTACCCCAGTCTCGGAGTTAAAGTTCCAACATGGGAAAGTCAATACGTTCCTTTGAAATTAGCTTCTAGAACTGGGATTATCATGCACGTGAACACAGTCCTCTGACGTTGACGGTAGCAAAGCTGGGGAGGTGATGCCAGGAAGGTGTTGGTTAGTGTGGGAGGACATCGTCATCGTTCCTCACGTCTAAAGCCTCAGATTGCGACGTCTTGTGGTAGAGGAACTCTCGCTCCGCAGATGGCTTGCGTTTCACCTCGCCTTCCTCGTCGTTCTTGCTCTCGGCAATAGCACCTGTGGCGGAAGGCTGGTCATTCTTTGTCGTCGAGGGAGCAGATCGTTTCACCGATGTTCCACTGGACGAGGTAGTGCGTTCGCGTCGAGGTATTGCTTGTTGGTATGGTAGCTGGTGTGGTGCGTTAAGGGGTGTGTACTCGCTGTCCGACCAATTTCTTATCGTTTCCGTGACAGACAAAGCTGGTGCTGACAGTCCTGGCAGGGTGCTAGAAGACACCGAATTAGAGCTCAGTTCTTCTGGTCGCTGTGCTGAAGTTTCCGTTTCGGTATTTTGCGTCTCGATAGGGGAAGAGGCGACGTTACCTGCGGGATCAATGACTTCACTCAGGTCCATAAGATGGTCCTGGACAACATCTTCTGTTAGGCGCCTCGACTGTCTTAATTTGTTTGCGTAGGAGGTGACGCAATCACTCGTGGAGTGTCCGTAGCGTCGACACTTGTCACATCTTGGGATTCTGCACTCTCGACGGATGTGGCCAATTCTGTTACACCGAAGGCACAGCCGTGGCCGACTAGGGACGAGCATCAGGCTTCGACAGACGAAGACCGTTAGCTGATGCGGAATGTTCGTTGCATTAATTCCTTCTCTAAGTGTAAGGGTTACCTCCTTGTTGAGCGTTTCCATTTGCTCCATTCCAGCGCACTTCTACTTTTCTCGTACAATCGAGCGGACCGCGCCAAAAGGCGCCAGTGCCTCTTGGTTTTTCTGGTTTTTCATATGGACAAGTAACCAGAGAAGTTTCAGTTCCACATCCCTGGTGTCGGGATAAATTACGAGGCATTTGTGTCTGTTTACGGTAAGCTGCATTTTGTTTACAAGCTTGGTTTTAGTTAAGGCGTTTGCGCACGTCACCATCCAGACAAGGCTCATCTGAAATTGGCCTATTCTGATGATATCTTGCGCGTCGACAACATCACGTAAGGTGTTACAAAGGTCGGGGGCTTCTTAGGGTCGTCCGACGAGATTGCCATAAACAAATACGGAGTTCAGGCTCAAGTTACCTGTAGGTAGGCGAGGTAGCACGGTCCGGTTTTCATTGGTCATCATTTCAGTTGTACTGGCCGCAGCCTCAGCGGTTCCCAGGCCGGTGGCCGGTATATTTTCCTTGGAGAACATCGAAAACATGACCGTTCTCTGCCGCGTATTTATTTTTTTTTATCCCAGCTGTCATTTTCTAATAGATGAGCTGGCTGGGTTAGTGGAGCAAAGTGGACAGCGCAGGCACCGCGTGACGCGGGCGAGAGCACGCGGTGAACGTGCAATGTGCACAGGGAGTAGTCGGAACATCGGTGCCGCCACCTAGGGGTCATATTTTAAGCTCCTACCAAGATAGCCGTCGTAGTACCCCGGCCTTAATGTCGCTACTACAGTTCTTGCAACCCACTATAGACCACGTCTTGCTCATCGGACGCCGTTTACGCGTTCCACTGCGGTCGATCAAACGTCACATAAACACCCGCAAGTGAGGCAAGAGGAGTGCAGGAGCAGGCTACGCAGGTCAAAAGCATAGAGTTATTATAGTGTACGCTAGAGGTTCAACTGGCGCTAGTGTGCTGACGCAAATAAATGAGATAGCAACCGGTCGAAAATTGATATCCAGTAATGCATTTCTATGGGAAAAAGTGAGTGCGTATTCTCCCTGCGCTCGATCATACAAGCAAATATTCCGAATAATTCGTACGTGCTACGTAGCTTGGAACATTTTTCAGCTAGACAGACGAAATGATTGGTCAGTTGTGGCGTTTTTATTTCAAATTTATTAAATTAAGAATGGTGCTAAATCGGCTTCGTACATGTATTTTTGTGCACTGTCGGACACAGTTAGCGCGAACACGACGTCGGCGATTTTCAGCATGAGGAATATACGAGCCAAATGAACGAAGGACATCTGGAAACCAAGAGAGACGGCAAGAACTATGCAGCAACACTGTATCAGTAACTTCCCGTGCATGTACGATCAAAATAAATTGAAGGCAAGGAAATATATTAAGATTTTAAATAAGTACTGCTTCACGCTTTCAGCTCTGTGCTACGTTCAAAACATCACCCGCACGCTAAAACTCTTTGAGAACTAGTTCCCGATAAAAGCTGCCCGGCAGAGAAAACATTAAAGAAAAGACACCTTAATAGACCACGTACTTTATTCTTTGCGTTTTGAATGTTTCTATCCGCTCATAAAGATGCATGACAAGGTCGTTTTAATATAGTGACAGGACTGGCATATTAGCAACATATAAGCGTCACCGGAATGCTGGCTAACTTTGAATACACATTATATATCTTTCTATTGTTATTTTGCTTTGACTTGTCGCTTGTTTTTACACGCCTGCTGCGGAACAGATGTTTGTGACTGAAATGTAGGGAAGTTAAACATCATTCACTCATAAAAAAAAGCGCTAACTAAAACAATTACAGTTTTACAATGTTAATAAAGGGACATACTCTTCGGTACGATCCAAATAACCAGTGTTCCATGTTTTTTTTCTGCGAAGAGATCAAATGCACGCGTGTTGTTCTATAGGAATGCATTGGAGCACCGCAAAGGTAGACTGGTTGCAGTCTGCTTTAATTTGCGTCAATGAAGTCGTATAGACACTAGCGCCAGTTGAACCTCTAACGTACATTATATTAACTGCTATAATAACTCCATGGCCAAAACACAGGCCGGAAATGGCGGCATGGGGAGCGCGCCGACTGGTGGCGGCTCGGGCAACTGACGCGCTGAACGTATCTATAACCTTAATAACTGCGGGAAATTTTAAGCGGCGAAAAATGGTTCCACTTGTTTCAGGAGTATTTGACTGTTCTGTTTGTTTCGTAGACCTGCTTCACGTTTCTCATAAATCTATTGGACGTGTGGCTGCAACCAGTGTACTCTCGGTGTAAATGTCATTAGACGCCATACAAAGCCCTCGGTGTAGAAAGATGTGATCAGTTTTAAAATAACTCAACCTCGATTTTTAATTACGGTTACGTCTAGGACTAATTTTGAGGAAACGATTATGGTTAATGAGCTGAAGTACCACCCGTAAAAAAATTAGAGTCCTTTATTATTTGTATCTAGAGATAAAAGTAATCAAGTTGTGAACAATAGAAAAATATATGTCACTCGGATCGTCACATTGTTGAAGGCTTATGGAATCGATTGCAACCCGTGCAAACAAAGCGAAAAAAGCGCTATAAAGGTGTATTCTTTTTAACGCATGTTTGTTCATACGCAGTCACAAAAAGTATAGACAATATCAAAGAAATTTGAAGGCAGTTGGGTGCTGGAGACTCAAAGAGGCTAAAGGAGGAAGGTGAGGACTGTAACAGCGTCCCTTTTCGATCGTACAAGCTATGCATTACAAAAAGAAACAATAGTCGCAACAAATATAAAGCGAAAACTAGACAAACTAGTATCAGAGAAGTCCAGCGAAACATTTTTCGTGTCATTTAGAGTATAGATTCTTGTCGAATATATCGAACTGCTCAGAAGGTAACGATCGCTGAAGGCGTTAAAATCTGGGCTATACTAGACGAGTAAATCGTAAGTTGCAGAGAATAAAAAAACTGCATTTTGTTTACTGGAAAAGATTTTTGGAATATGAAACAAATTGAAAATGAAACGTATCAGCAACACTTATACTTGTTAATATATAAGCTCGCTGGGAAATGGTGTCAAATTACTACAAATCTGTTGCCCTAACATCTATAAATAGATAACATATAAATAGATAACATAACTGATAACACCTTAAACAGGCTTAATGATATGTATATGTCCCGGGAAATAGTCATTGAAGAGGCCGGTATTTTGTCTCTACTAAATAAGCTTAGGTATCATCTGCCTCTGATCACACCGGTATAAACAACAAGATACTTAAAAATACTGCGCCAGGCATTTCTGGCATCTTGACAGCCATTTTCTCGCAGTCATTTTCTACAGGTTTAATTCCTCAAGACTGGCGTATAGGTAAGGTAATTCCATCTTCAAATCTGGTGATCGATCCTCCCCACTAAACTATCGACCTATCTCACCTAACCAGCACTATTTGTAAACTTCTGGAGCACATCATACATTCTCAAGTCATGCGCTATTTAGAGGATCATAACATTATCAGCAAGTATCAGCACGGTTTCGCAGGGGTTACTCATGTGACACTCAACTTTCCGGTTTCGTTCACGGCTTACATACATCTCTTGATGCTGGTTCACAGGATTGGTGCAATTTTTCTCGACTTCTCGAAGGCTTTTGACCGCGTTCCTCATCACAGGCTTCTACTAAAACTTGCACAGCTTAACATTCATTCTAATGTTCTCTCATGGATAAAAGAGTTTCTCTCAAATAGACTTCAGTTCACTTCCCTTAACAACTCTAACTCCTCTTTTGTCCAAGTGACATCTGGAGTTCCCCAGGGTAGCGTGCTGGGACCATTACTTTTTCTCATATACATTAATGACCTACCACTTGCGTTTCATCTCATGTCCGCCTTTTTGCTGACAACTGTGTCATCTACCGTAACATCTCTTCTAACACCGATCGCCAAGCTCTCCAATCAGACCTGGACCAGTTAGCCACGTGGTGTTCTTCGTGGCTAATGACCCTCAACCACAACAAAACAAAACATATGTCGTTTACCAAAAGCTCCTCTCAGACTCCAACTTCTTACCTTCTGAATAACAATACTGTTGAACTTACATCTACCTATAAGTACCTGGGTGTCCACTTTCAGTCTGATTTGTCCTGGCACTACCACATTGATGTCACCCTTGCTTCTGCTAACCGTTCCCTTGGATTCATCAAGCACAATCTTAAACAAGCACCCGCTCACTTACGTAAACTTGCTTATATCACTCTAATCCGCCCCAAAATTGAATATGCTTCTGCCATATGGGATCCTGATCAAGCCTACATTATAAGTAACATCGAGTCGCTGCAAAACCGTGCTGCGCGTTTCATTTTCTCTGACTACTCTCCATTTTCCAGTGTCACCGCATTAAAAATCAAGCTGAGTTGCATGACCTATCACGCCGCCGTAAACATGCCCGTCTGTCATTATTTCACAAGCTCTATCACCATGCACCGCTTCACGACGATTTTTTAAAACACCACCCATTATTTTTCCACGTCGCGATCATTCATTCAAGGTAGCGCGCATCACATGCCACTCATCTAGTTACGCACGATCATTCATACCACGGACCATAATCGACTGGAATAACCTACCGGCTCACATTGCAACTGAACTAGATATGTCTAACTTCCAAGAGCTAGTGCGTAGTTATACTAATACTTAAGGTTCTTTTTTATTCCTTGTAATCATATTATCTTTTGTATAATTTGTGTTTTATCTGTGTACTTATATTTACTTGCCCCCCCCCCTATGTAATACCCTCATACAGAGGGCCTTTAGGGGTATTTTGAATAAATAAATTTTGAATAAATAAACTTTAAAGGCCGGCGACCAGTTCGCGCTTTCCCTTTTCCTTCGCTTCCTCCTCTCCCCCATCCTACCCTGTCCACCGTTGCCTCTTTCCTCCTCCCCTATGGTGAGGATGATCTTCTGCCTTGCAGAATCTCGAGTCTGGTCGTCGGCCTTTAAGCTAAACTTAGATAGCTCTTCTTACACCAATGTCTATCCACACATGCGTAAGCCAGTCGGTCTCAGTGCTAGACATTTCGAGCTATACTTAAGGTCGGAAACAAGTTGGGTTTCTTCATGTACACGGTAATGCAAATTGACATTGCGAAAATTGAATTTCGGATGTTTCAATTCTTTTTAAAGGAAAAGAAAAGGAAAGTTGCTGGAGAGTGTATGTGATTTATACTTAGCTCAAAAGGAAGTTCCGCCGGCAAGTGGAAAAGACGGGAGGTAAGGGAGCGAATATCTATATATGCCGGGTGTTTTTTTTTTTTTTTAATTCCTACAGATTTGTTTTATAAAGAGCCATAAAAGCTACACTTATGCGGTTTGTGCGAGTGAGTGAGTCATACGCCTAGGGGGACATTATGTGGATGACTAATCTTTGCGATAAGTCGGCTAATTAATTAAAATTCATAAAATAACTTTTTAAGTAGCTAAAATAAAACATATGGTTCCAATTAGAAACTTGCTGAGCGTCGTCCAAAACCCCTGAATTAATAATTTTTAGAAAGTCTTTGAGCGCGTGAGAAGCGCAGTAGTGCGCTGAGGTTACACTCGTGGAGCAGGTACAAGGCTGGGGCTAGATAAGAGACGGGAAAATTGCGCGGGCGCTTTACCGAAACCGCTAGCCCTGCACCTCTTCCACGAGTGGTAACTTTAGATGCACTACTACGCTTCTCATGCGCTAAAAGTCTTTCTGAAAATGACTGATTTAGTAGTTTTCGATAACGCTCAGCAAGTTTCTAATTGAAACCATATTCTATTTTCACTTCTTAAAAAAATAATTAGTGAATTTTAATTAATTAGCCGACTTATCGCAAAAATTAGCCACCCACTTAATGTCCTCTTGGGCGTATATCTTGGTCACACAAACTGCATAAGTGTAGCCTTCATGGCTTTTTTTTAAAACAAATCTGCAAAAATTAAAAAAAAACGATATATATATATATAGAGTGGTTCAAGTCACCAGGCTCGATCTAAAACGGACCGTAAAAATCGACGCCTGCACGTAGCCATCTAAACGTTTCGTCAAAGGTGTATTTCACAGGTCGGTTTTTTCTTGTAAAACTACAAAACGTAGTTCTCTTTAGTAAAAAATAGGGCCAAGAAACTTGCCAGGCTCTACGGCGGGCGGCGACCCAGACGACCAAGTCCAGTAGCGGGGTGTGTTTGGCGTTCATATTGATAGATGGCGTCGGAAGCAGCGTCGTCTGAAGGTGCAGCCGACCGGCGAAAGATAGCAGACGACACGCAGACGAAATCCGTTGGCAGCAAAAGCGCCGCCAGTATGCATACGTGCTTTTTTTACTTTAAGATTTGCTTTTATTGTTCGCATTTATTTTTTAACCAAAGGTACATTTCAAAATGATTATATTCATTTGAATAAACCACGGTGGTCGCGAGCCGTCACGATAAGGAGGTAGCGCCATCTATCAATACGAACGCCAAACACAACCCGCGACTGGACCCCTGTCGTCTGCGTTGCTGCCCGCCGTAGATCCTGGCAAGTTCCTTGGCCATATTTTTTTACTGAAAGAGAGCTACGCTTTGTAATTTTACAAGAAAAACCGACCTGTAGATTACACCTTTGACGAAAAGTTTAGATGGCTACGTGCAGGCGTCGATTTTTACGGTCCATTTTAGATCGAGCCTGGTGACTTGAACCACCCTATATATATATATATATATATATATATGGTATATATATATATATATATATATATATAGGGTGCTTTTTTTAAGCCTAACAGATTTGTTTCAAAAAAGCCGCGAAAGTTACATTTATGCCGTTTGTGGAGGTGAGTTATACGGCCAGGGGGACGTAGTATAGAGGCTAATCGTAGCGATCAGTCGGCTAATGAATTAAAATTCATTAATTAACTTTTGAATTAATGAAAATAGACATATTGTTCCAATTAGAAAGTTGCTCAGCGTCATCGAAAACCACTAAATAAGTCATTTTCAGAAAGACTTATGATCGCGTGAGAAGCGTAGTAGTGCACTAAAGTTACCACTCGTGGAGCAGGTGCAAAGCTAGCGGTTGAGGTAAGGCGTCCGCGCGATTTTTCCGTCTCTTATCTAGCCCCAGCCTTGTACCTGCTCCACGAGCGGTAACTTTAGTACAATACTATGTTTCTCAAGCGCTGAAAGTCTCTTCTGAAAATGACTGATTTAGTGGTTTTCGATGACGCTGAGCAACTTTCTACCTGGAACCGTATGTCTATTTTCATTAATTAAAAAAGTTAATAAACAAATTTTAATTGATTAGCCGACTGATCGTTACGATTAGCCCCTATAATGTGTCTCCCTGGCCGTACAAATCACCTCCACAAGCGGCATAAGTGTAACTTTCACTGACTTTTTTAAAACAAATCTGTTAAGCTTAAAAAAACACCTTATATATAGGGTGGTTCAAGTCACCAGGCTGATCTAAAATGGACCGTAAAAATCGACGCCTGCACGTAGCCATCTAAAACTTTTCGTCAAAGGTGCATTTCACAGGTCGGTTTTTTCTTGTAAAATTTCAAAGCGTAGTTCTCTTTTAGTAAAAAATAGGGCCACGAAACTTGCCAGGGTCTACGGCGGGCGGCGACCCAGACGACCAAGTCCAGTAGCGGGGTGTGTTTGGCGTTCGTATTGATAGATGGCGTCAGGAGCAGCGTCTGAAGGTGCAGCCGACCAGCGAAAGAAAGCAGACGACACGCAGACGAAATCCGTTGGCAGCAAAAGCGCCGCCGTTATGCAGACGCGTTCTTTTTTACTTAAAGTTTTGCTTTTATTGTCCGCATTTATTTTTTAACCAAAGCTGCATTTCAAGAAGATTATTTACATTTTAATAAACCATAGTGGTCGCGAGCCGTCGCGATCAGGAGGTAGGCGCCATCTATCAGATACGAACGCCAAACACACCCCGCTACTGGACCTCTGTCGTCTGCGTTGCTGCCCGCCGTAGACCCTGGCAAGTTTCTTGGCCTTATTTTTTACAGAAAGAGAGCTACGCTTTGTAATTTTCCAAGACGAAAACCGACCTGTGAAATACACCTTTGACGGAAATTTTAGATTTCTACGTGCAGGCGTCGATTTTTACGGTCCATTTTAGATCGAGCCTGGTGACTTGAACCACCCTATATATATATGTAATAAAGCTTAGTTTCAACTTTAAGTCCACACGCAGCCGACGCTCCAAGTGCAAAAATCACTAGATTTCAACTCTCCCTAGACCGATCTCACTAAGCGTTCGGCGCATGCGTGACGCCGCCATAACTTTAGTTCACAGGAGACAGACGGCTGTACGCGAGAGGGTTCGTGCCGTCTCGTGCTCTACACGCGCAGTGCTCCAGCGCGGTTGCCGCACGTGCGGAAAAACTAAAGTTCCTTCGATGCATTGCGGCAGCGGTGGCGTAGTCAAACTGGCTGGTAAGATCGATCTATTTAGTACAAACTTTGAAAGACAAGAACCAATTCCTCACATCACTAGATAGACGAAGGTTCCAAGAAAGAACGTTAGTCCCAACCATGCATGGTGCTCTTCAAGACATGAAACATTAAATTGTAGAAGCTCTCCGTTCAATAACTAGGGACCAGTAGGATTATGTGTGGCGACAAACGACCTACCATGCTGATGTTTTGTCGCGCAACTGATGATGCTCATGTTGAATGCAGAAAACCTCACGTACCACAAAACTTTGAATTTTGAACCTTTTTACCTACAATGATGCTCAGAATGAGTTCCTGACTTCAACAAGTTGTTAAAAAAAACGTTAGCATCTACTTTTTTAATAGCCCTGTATTTATACATGCACTAAACCATAATGCGATAGACGACACAAAAATGAAACGCAGAAAAGAAAAGGTTTAATATGTACTATTGTGTACAATAGATACATGGCGTGCCAAATGTTGTTTGTGGATAAATATTTCCTTTTTGAATGCAACTAGGTGTCCCCGGAATAAGGTTTTCGGTCGGTTGCCTTCTTGGTCGCGATATCGCACCGGTTCCTACTGCTGCTCTAGAGAGATACCGCAGCTTTATTATCGAGAAAGTTGTCCACAAATCCGGTCCAAACAGCGCGATTTGACTCTTTTTTTATCGCGTGTGTTGTGGTTTTTTGAGGCACTGGGTTCATTTTCTTTATTCAGGAGATACCTGAATGCCGGCAGGAGATTGGATTCTTCAACGGGAGAAGTGGACAGGCCGTTGAAAGAACCAAGTGTCTGGAATATGTGAGCGCGCGAGGCGGACTCGAAATGGAAAAAGATTCAGGGTTCAGTGATTCGATCGGGTGGACTTAGCTAACGGACGTCGGCCTGCCTTATGCGCTATCAGTTTGCTATGAGAAATGGAATGCTCGTTTTCACGTTGCTTACCCGCATGAAGATGGTGCGACACGTCTCCAACGTGAGTCGAGGACGTTTCTGAACAGGACGTTCGGGATCGAACGATTCGGTGCGGACCTTCCGGTAATTTCGACTCAAAGTCGTTTTGATACCGGGAATATCATATACCGGGAATTTCCGCTAGCTCTTGCTTTTGGGATGCAGCTACCTTGGTTCGCACCTTTTCTTCCCTTTATTCGTATCAAAGTAATGTGCTTTGAAGGGGCTATGAAGACGATATTGAACATTTCTTTAGAGTGTGTTTTTCGGACTGTCTAGGGATTGGGCGATATGCTGAATTTTTTTATGCAGTTCTATGAAGCTTATTATTTCGTATAAAATAAATCAAGCAAACCAAAAACTGACGTTCAGATTTTCCGCCATTGAACCTATCTTAAAAGCTGAAGTGACGTCAACAGTGAACCGTCTGTTTCTGTAGAATCTACTGGTCATGAGCGCAGATGGCGCAGTTAGCCATAGCGGAGCTTTGAGGTTTCAGAGCGTTGCATCAACAACCCCTTCATATAAAGGGGCGTTGGTCGCATACCGCCTCGCGACTCGAGTGAACAGGACAATTCGTCCTTCGTGCGCCGCTTGCCTAGGTATTCCTTGAATTGGTTTCCACGCTTCACACGAAGCACGGGTGACCGAGTGACTCTCGGCCGTCTGTCGACGGCAACGCGATCAAACGCTTTCAAACGCAACTGTACGTGTACGGACCTTATTTGTTGTCGACATCGTTCATTGCCAATCGCGTTACGAGCGGCGCCGTATCGGAGTACGAAGAACAATCATTGCTGCGTGTCGCTGGTTACGTACCAAGTGGGACAGAACACCGTGAGAGGCTTAACGCGGATGCCACCTGCTTTACTATTCCAAGTCATGACAGCAAGTCGTGCATCGCTGCTCGAGGAGGCTTGAGCGTAAAAGAGACGAAGACTTGAGCTTCCGCAGGGGCGATTTGGCGATGTCCTTGTTCCCGCATATGTTCGCGCACAACACTTCAGTGCACTACAGGCGCAGAAAGGTCTTGGTTGGATGTAGTGCTGGATGGATGTGCAGTAAAGATCGGCGCGTAGCTAGACCAGGTATGACAGACGCTTTTTGACATGGACCAGGAGGAGTACCAGTAAACTGCAGCGCGTCTGCCTGGAACAGTTTCCGCAGCTCTTCATCCGTAGAACGAGGAATCGCGCGACAAAAACAAACAAAACACAATAATGTGCAAGGTACTGTTTTTTTTTCTGTTCACAAACAATACAAAGTTGCTATGTTGTAGCCACATTAAACGTTTGTCAAGTCCGTTTCCACTCATTATTTGCAAGTGAAAGGCGCTGCAGCTATTCAGTCTTTTAAGTCCACGTGCCTGCGAGACCGAATAAATTTGTTTCTACTGAATAATCCATTTCTACAAAATATATACATGGTATCTCAATGTGATTATTAAATAAAAAACTCACTTATTTAAAATAGAACTAACGTATCGAAAACAAATACGAGCGGACTCGTTCGCTCATTACGTTCATGGACCAATTGTCTGACGAGCTTTACAGTGATGTCATTTTCCACGGGATTCAAAATCTAGAACTTTTTCCGAAATCTCGGGCGTCCGTCTCATCGGTCCCGGTGTGATTTCTGACTGAATATGTTAATTAAATTATTTTGTGCGGCGCGCAAAGCGCAACTTATGGGCTAGAACTTCGTCAACATTACCGGAAGACACCTGAGATGTATTTCAATCGTTAAAGTGAACTTCTAGGTTGTCTTCGTAATCCCTTTAACTCAAAACGTTCTCGTCACGTCGAAATCACGAATTCAGTGTTCGTCGCTGACAGTGCATCTATGAAATTTATTTATTTTCCGCAATTTTCTCTGCCGGGTAAGCTCTATATGTATGTACCGCTCACCCTATCAACAAATTTAAATTGGGATCTGCGTGTCAGAGTCCGGACGTTTGTTGTAAATAGTTCGAACATTTCTAGCTTTTTCTCTGGTAAGGCTTCATTTTTTACTTCGATTTCAAATTTTCAAGCTTAATTTCAGTTATTTTTTTTACGCAATTCAATTAAACTAAATTTTGTATTTCGCTTACCGCAACAAACTGTATTCGCGTTCACCTCACCTCAGCGGCAGAAACTGCTGTACTATCGGAAACAATATGAGCGTGAACGCGCCTCCGCGTGTCGCCGCTACCTGAGGCGCCGCCCTGCGGCGCCGTTGTGAAGTTTTGCGCATGCGTGTAAAAATCCTGTCGCTGTTCTCGCTTTGACTGTTAACCCCCGTCTGTCGTCTGCTATGCGCGCGCTGGCGGCCGCTCGCGCTGTCGTCTGCTATGCGACTCGTGTATTTCCGTCGCAACTCAGACAAACGACTTAACATGATTCAGGAGTTTCCTGTGCGATAACGCAATGCCCACATTTGATACGTGATAAGTAGCTGGCTTCTTTCATCGGGTCGAGATACAGCGATAACATGCAAATAGATTCAAGACAAAATATCTGCAAAGCTTAGCGTTCAACTACGGGGAGCCCGGAAAAGATTCAGTTGAGTGAAAAATGGCTAGAGTTCCTGACGACGAACGGGTCAACATAGTTGAGCTGTCCCTGTGTTTCCGAGTTTCCGTTCCGTTCCTGTTTCCAGTTTCCGAGTTTCCTGTGTCCAGAAAGGACACAGTATGAGCACTCTACTAATAAGCCTGTCGAGCCCATGGCCGACGGCATAACAGATGTTTTCACGTGTTAGGGCCACGTGTTCAAAGAATAAAAGCATTGTGTTTCACTGAAGACTTTCGTGCAAATCAACACCATTAAAGCTGTCCAGGGCAAACACAATTCGCGTAGGAAGCGCGGGTGTCCGCCGGAGCACGCAATGTTGTGCGGCAGACGACAACACGAGCGGCCGCCAGCGCACACAGGAGTCGCATAGCAGACGACAGCACGAGCGGCCGCCAGCGCGCGCATAGCAGACGACAGACGGGGGTTACCAGTCAAAGCGAGAACAGCGACAGGATTTTTACACGCATGCGCAAAACTTCACAACGGCGCCGCAGGGCGGCGCCTCAGGT